>VYZM01022803.1:258157-281459 GCA_013398915.1 Dromas ardeola | reverse complement strand
ACCGCCCGGTTGAGGCCGGGAGGGGTGTCCGGGGGCTGCCCCCCTCCGTGTCGCCCCGCAGGAGGATGTTCCCGGTGCTGAAGGTGAGCGTGTCGGGGCTGGACCCCAACGCCATGTACTCCTTCCTGCTGGACTTCGTGGCGGCCGACGGGCACCGCTGGAAGTACGTGAACGGGGAGTGGGTGCCGGGGGGGAAGCCGGAGCCGCAGGCGCCCAGCTGCGTCTACATCCACCCCGACTCCCCCAACTTCGGCGCGCACTGGATGAAGGCGCCCGTCTCCTTCAGCAAAGTCAAACTCACCAACAAGCTCAACGGCGGCGGGCAGGTAAGCACCGGGAACGGCACCGGGACGCCCTTGCCCCCCTCAGCGGGGCTGCACCGACCCGTCCTGCGGGGGCGGCGGGGGTCCGGCCGAGCCCCCGCTCCATGCTCGTTTTTATATCGCTCTTAGCAAACGTGCTGTGGCGGGGTGGAGTGGGTCGCGCTTGTCCCCGTCCTCCCCTCCGCCCCGAACTGCATTCTTCCAGCAGAAGTGGTCTTTCGGCCGAGGATGGGTGCCTTGATGTTTCGACTTTCTTATTTTTTAAATGGCTTTCTGGTCTGAGTATCTGATAATGCAAGAGGTGTAGTCGATGCGTCTTTCTGGCTACTTATTGCCACGTTTGTGCCTACGCAAGCTGCCCTGTCAAGTAACAAGGATGAGGATAACTAGGCAAAAAGCTGGGGTGTCTGACTGCAGCGTTCCTTTCCTTTTCTTCCGGCTTCGGTTTTAGGTTTTATTCATACCTGTTGCCTCTTTTTCCTCTGCTGGAAAGATGGATCATTAGTTATCTTAAAACCCAAGTGCTTTCTGTGCCCGCCAGCATCTGCCGCTGCTCTGTCACTGCTTACCTGCTCTATCCCTTTGCTCGCAGATCATGTTGAACTCTCTGCATAAGTATGAGCCAAGGATTCATATAGTGCGAGTGGGTGGCCCGCAGCGGATGATCACCAGCCATTCCTTCCCAGAGACCCAGTTTATAGCCGTGACGGCCTACCAGAACGAGGAGGTATGCGCGGCACGGCGGGGAAGAAAGGATGCAAGTGCCAGGAGGTTTCAAGTGGCAACGTGCACGTTGCAGAGCAAAATAATGGATCTCGTTTCACATTTTTCAGTTCTTTCTGTGCTTCGTTTGAAGCTAAATATAAAAAATAAAATGAATATATGTAAAAGGCCTACGCGTGTCTAATGACACAAAGTTCTGATCGCTGCTTGTCTCAATACGTCCTGTAAATTTACTGCAGGGGAGTAATTCTTAAAAGATTCAGCAGGGCAAACAAGTATGGTAAGAAATACAGCTGGCGTTTTCTGCTAAATAGTGAAATAACTGGACATGCCATTTTCAAAACTGGCCTTTTTCTGGTAGCCAAAATGCACGTCTATGTTTAATGAATCTGTAAATTACCCATCTTTTGGAGATTTGTTTGATGCCTGTTCTGCTCTGTCTTGAAATGCGAAGCTTTCTATAACTCATTAGTATACTAACTTCCTTAGCTATTTCCTTAGCTGATCAGTAAACCCAAGCAATTCAGCCTCTTAGAATTTGGCAGAGGGACTAATTCCTAGCCCTCTGCTAATACTTCAGACCTTAGGGTCTGCTTAATTGATGTCCGTAGGTCGGTATCACGGGCCTGATCTTATTTCTTCAAAAATCTGCTATTTCACTAACTTCAGCGGACAGTCCTAACTCAAATCCTAATGCCCATATGATAATGAATGGTGATACTTGCAAATAAAGGTATTTGTTGTTGTTTTTAGATCACGGCTTTAAAAATTAAATACAATCCGTTTGCAAAGGCATTTCTTGATGCAAAAGAAAGGTGAGAGCTCTTAACTCGATTCTAAAGCGTGGATTTTTTTACATGGATGTGTAAAAGCACATTCTTAACTACTACAACACGCTTTCTTTTATAGAAGCGATCACAAAGACATGATGGAGGAAGTGGGAGACAACCAGCAGTCTGGGTATTCGCAGTGTACGTTTCCTTTCATTCTGCATCATGAACGTAACTTCGATTTCTTCCATCTCATCTGTTAAGTTAAGCAAAACTTTGAGAGCGGTGTTTGCTGGCTGGATTATTAGTTCACAGGGAGAATAATATTGCCAATCCTTACGATTGTGGTTCATGCAGGTTTATGATTGTGTGAACATTATGATCTCTGTGTGTGTGGTTAAGACATCTCTATCACATTCAAAATCCTTTAATGGAATCTTGCAGTTACCTTCAGGTCTAAAAGGACAGCTGCCTTTATATAGAAGGACAGCAGTATTCATATGGATATGGAGTCAAAAGCTTTTTCAAAATACAGCAGGAAATTACTGAAATGGTACTTACGTTTTAAGAAGTACCCTAAGAAATTTAGGGGCATTTGCTTAAAAAGTTTTTTCAGATTGATGAAAAACATTAGTGTTTTATTGATTTCTGTTTTAACATATTTTTGCCAAAAAAATGTCTGCAGCCTACAGAGGGGGGAAGTTGAGTTGCAGTAGGAATTATTTTGTTTGAGTGAAAATACTTAATTTTTAAGAGTTCTTCTTAGCAGTCTGAGAAACCTCAGAGCTCAGACTGAGACCCCCAAAGAGCAATTTAAAACGGAATGTTACCGTAACAATTGCTGAGCACACACTACCTATGTAAGCGAGTGTTTAACCATTCCAGTGTTTCCTTACTGTGGTTGTCATTAAATGGTGATTTAAAAAATAATGTTAGCTTGACCTGGGGCTTTTTCTAAGCTGTTTTCTAATTTTCCTTTTATTCATTTAAGACAGTTGTGAAGATCCCTGTTGAAACTCGGTTTCCTTTCCCGAGTGTGCATTTCCTCGCTGCTCGATTATTTACCTCGTTGCTCTGTGATCCTTTCCCTGCCCTGCTGCGTTACGTACCCCTCTTACAAACCTCTCCCTTTCCCCACAGTAGGCAGTTGGCTCATTCCCGGGACCGGGACTCTGTGCCCACCTGCCAATCCTCACCCTCAGTTCGGAGCCCCCCTGTCGCTCTCCCCTGCTCACAGCTGCGAAAGGTACTCGTCGCTGAGGAACCACCGTCCTGGCCCCTACCCCAGCCCCTACACCCATAGAAACAACTCTCCAAGTAAGTCTGACCTCGCAGCCGTGTAAAAAGATGGATGGGGAATAAGCTCGAGGGATGGGAGCTCTGAGGGGTGGGCA
The DNA here is from genome assembly GCA_013398915.1 of Dromas ardeola. NCBI lineage: Eukaryota > Metazoa > Chordata > Aves > Charadriiformes > Dromadidae > Dromas > Dromas ardeola. The sequence continues at coordinate 278,249 of VYZM01022803.1, read as the reverse complement.
TCGACCGCGGTGCCGCCGAAATTGAGGTCGCTGTCTAGCTTGGTTTTGCGCAGAGGGCTTGGGGCCAGCACTGCAAAGGAATAGGGACGATGAGTACGTGTCCCCAGCCTCTTTATAACTGAAAAACTGAGGTTCTGTAGAACTGTCTCCTGCTAATTGATTAAATTATATTGTGCTGGCTTTACCTTGAGCTCTTGAATTCTTGTAACCAATGAGGTTAAACTTACTTTGACTTTTTCTGTAGTTAAGATTTAAAGTGAGGATTTAAATTATTAATTATAGGTAATACAATGAAATGAAAAGGTGTATGTCCAGTTCTGTTAACAGTCTCTTGTTATTAACACATAATAAATGAGGGCCTGATTCTGGCAGTTTTACTTACCTGTTGCTGTAGTTCCCATCAGTGGATTAAGGTTTTTCTCAATGAAAGTGTCACAACTGGGTACATGGAAAAGACATGGAGCTGAGTAAACTGCAGAGCTATTTAAAAAGCTGTGTTTGGAAATAGCCAAATAAGTACTTAAGGGAGATGAGAGAAGGGCATTTTTAAATTTATTATTATTATTGTTATTGTTATTATTTTCTTTCTTCTGGCAAAGGCCTGTTAACAATTTTTGCCCTTCAGCCTGTATGGGTATTGAAGGCTCCCATTAAAAAAAAAAAAATAATATTTTGAATTGTCACGTAATACACAGGCTTCCAGATGCAGCCTGGTCAATCTTACATGGAGCTTTGTAATTCATTTTAAAGCAGAAAACTAGCTTTCTGCGGACTTTTCTTGCGTCTTGGAAATTTTATGCAAGTTTTGTGACATGAAACAGAATAAAAGAACAGAACACCTCCAGCATTCCTCCTTGTTCCCCAGTCCTTAACGAGGAACCTCTTCTCCTTCCCTTAGCCAGCTGCCACAGTAACTTCTTTCTGGCTCTGGATGGCTGTATGGGGTTCTCCTTATAGCTTTCTAGTGCCTCTACCATGTTGGCCAGCCAGTTTTGGTCACAAGCTGAGTGCTTTAAGCCACAGTCCAACCACTCCTGATGGTGCCCGAGGCAGACTTCAGAGCTCGTGGTGGCATGCCCAGCTCAAAACCGGGATGTGTGCTCCAGTGATATGCTTGTTATCCAGGGCTGCCAGGCTGTTACTGCTAATGTAGGTGATGGAGGTACAGAAGGTGCCGTGGAAGAGTGGTTGGGATAGTGTAAGGAAGGAGCCCACCTCTTCCCACTGATCGATTAAGGAAGCATGGTCTGAATTAGCTTTTTGGACATGGATTCTTCATAGAAATAAGGCTTTGCAGTTTTAAGTTGAGCAAAACAAGACATCAGCAGGGGCGTGCTAGTGAAACTGTAAACTTGACACAACTGGTAGTCGACTTCATTTTTCTGTGTATGTGTGTGAAGTTTGGTTTTGGTTTTGCTGTTTGTTTTTTCTTTGCAAGGCAGTAATGGGGAGGGTGGTTTAAAGCTGTACGTTGCATTTGAATACAAGGTTGTTATTTGCTCTGATTCTAGTGTGTTTAAGTGCTTGCTTGTTTTCTCAGCAGCCTATGCCGATAACTCCTCTGCCTGCCTTTCCATGCTGCAGTCCCATGACAACTGGTCTTCTCTAGGAGTTCCCGCACACACGACGATGCTGCCCATGAGTCACAGCACTGGCACAGCTACCAGCTCCAGGTAGGATTCCGACCCTCAGCAGCCCTTAAATTGGTATGTTGATACTTTCTAGGAAGAGATGGCTGAAAAAGGAGGTAAAGAGTCACCAGCAAATTAGAAATCCTTATGGCCATGTGCAACTCATTGGCCATTGCTGTGGGGGAGCAGGGGGGCTGGCACCGAGAAGGACTATTTACAAGGATAAGATTGAAGAAACAGATAAAAACCAATTTTTTTTTTGTTTTGGTTTTGGAAATGTAGATACTTGTGACAGCAATATTTCATAGATGAAGGACTGCAAATCACGTAGGCAAACATCCATTGAATTTGGGGATGCTCTTATAAGCTTCGTCTCCATTTTGCTTTTAAGCATCTCCATTTTTTGCTTTTAAGCAAAATGGTGTTTTAAAAGCTGGTTTTTGATCTGTTTCATTTTAGCTAGTCACCACTTTCCCATCCACCTGCACAAACCATTGTTCTGCTACAAACGAAGGGGCAGTGAACCACACTGTTGAGAGGGAGCAAGCAGTTGGGGCAGTAACTCTTTACTTGAGCGTTGCCACAGAAGCCAGCATAGCTTGGGCTTATACACTTGGTGAAAACCTTTGCCATTTTGTGATCATATAAGTGTATCCTTTCCCCTCTTTGAACTTTTTGCCTTAATCAAACTTCTGGATCCTTTTGCAGAGATTTAGTTTACAATCAGTCCCTTGGAGCTAAACTTGCCCTTGGAGCTAAACTTGCAAAGCTAAAGAAATACAGATAAGGTGGTAAAGTCTTTGCTATTAACCACAGAGGGATGAGGTTTGGGCATCTGTCTTGGCAATTCAGATCTCTGTTTGTGGAAAGCATTTTTATTTGAACCATGCGCATAGTGACTTAGCTATTAATCAGAGTATATACTAGTACCCAGTATAAAATAACTGTATTACTGAACAAAAGTTTAGTCCTGAACATATGTTAATGAAGTAAACAGGTCCTCCCAGCGCTTCTTTCCATGTCTGTCCCCCAAGCTACATATTTGGAAAGTTGCAAAGTCCACTGACTTTCAGTTGCTGCACTAAAGGTCGTCCAGTAGGTAAAACCAGTAGAACTGGGACTGTGGGACTTCAAGGGAGGCTTTTCTGCCATCCCTTTTGTCAAAGCCCTATTTGTAAAGTAAGAAGAACATTACCTTTTTTTTGCTAAACTGCTTGGGATCGATAGGTAGAAAGAGCTGTGTAGTATTACACATCAGGACTGAACTTTTTCTCATAGTGTTTCTCTTGAATCAGGTTGTTTCTTTTTAATTCATATGTGTGTTTATACATATGTGTGTGTATATACATACCCAGAGGAGGGAGGCTGAAGGCTGTAGTGTCCTGACAAGGCTTTTTTTCCCTTTTAAGCAGCCCTTTCTGTAGTATCTGTGCAGTCTGCAGCCATCGGTCTAGCTCTTCCACCTCTACCATGAGATGATGAGCAAGGCCCTAGGAGGGCTGAATTGCTGGTCTGGAGGCATCTGTCCCTCTCTAACTACAGAGGCACCCAGGGAGAATTAGGGCTTTTACGGACTCATGGCAGTGGATTCAAACCTGTCTGGGTCCAACAGCTGCCGTGTCCAGCCACCTCCATCGCGTGGTTTTCCCCTGAGGAAAGGGGAATGGCTCAGGAATCAGCTCTCAAACCTCTGTATTTTTCAGGCCAGCCTGTTCGTTCCTCAGTTTGGCTTAAAATTTGCTAGTGTACCCAGTGCTGGAACCTGCCGTTGGGAAAACAGGGAGGCCAGGTTTATTGGTGGGGTGCCATGAACATGACCTCCTGCCTGCGGGTCCTTCCTACCTCACCGTGGCTGGGAGCTTCCTAAAGAAATTCACCGTCTCCAGAAAACGAACCCAGTCTGGGAGCTGTGTTGTGACCCAAGCAACTGCCAGCAGGCAGTAGAGCCACTAGTAACCTATTTTGTTCATCGCTTTCCCTCTTTCAGTCAGTATCCTAACTTATGGTCTGTGAGCAACAGCACCATCACGCCGGTGTCTCAGTCGAGCGGGATGTCCAACGGCCTGAGCTCCCAGTTTTTACGTGGCTCTCCAGCGCACTACACTGCCCTCCCGCACCCGGTCACCGCCGCCTCCTCCGCATCCCCCCTGTACGACGGCGGGGCACCCACGGACCTGCCCGACAGCCAGTACGATGCCTCCGCACATGCCAGGCTAGCATCCACGTGGACGCCTGTCACCCCTCCTTCCATGTAAACCCAGACCCTTTCCTATGAGACAGACTTTTTAGCTACTGAATTACTTTAAGTGCTTGATCCTCAAGGAAGAGAAAAAGGAGGCATGAAGTAAATTACAGACAAAGCATCTGCACTGCTTTGCATAGAGCATCTGCATTATACCTCTTATAGTGAACAGTGCATCATTGACTTCATGTAGAGTTTACAAACCTGGTGAGCGTGCAATTCTGAGAGCAGATTCACTGCTTTTAATCTTTTTTTTCCTATTTTTTTTTCCTATTTTTAAGTTTGATAGACCTAAGTCTTAAAACTTTGACTTGGATTCCAAATTTCTCAGTGTTCTGATATATTCGGACCTGAAGTTTGGCATCATTCTTATCTGGACAACTTTCTTGAGTAAGTTACTCCTTATTGTTTTTCAGTTAATTTTTTTTTTTATGGCAAACTTAGCTATAGTCATGATAAGACTCTTATTAACTGTCTGGTTAGAAGCATTCTGAAACATGCACAAATGTAGCTGAGGAGTGAAGTTTTTGGAAAACCGTGTGCACTAACACGTATTTGCCTCACAAATACGTTGTGTTCTTAACTGTATGCTTATTTCCTTGCTGCTGAATTAATGTCGAGACAATCTGCAAGAACTATATTCTTCCTAATAAACGCAGTATTAATGTTTGGTCTAAATTGTTTTACCCAAAAGACTCCTTTTAGAGGTAAGTTTGCTGTTTGATCATATAGATTTCAAATACCTGTCGGCTTAGCTAAATATCTCATTTCAAACAGCCAGTGTCTAATAAGGAGCCCCATCCAAAACCTTTTTGATCCATTGAAAAAAAACATCATGGGTTTTTTATGATCTCTGGCTCGGGGCTTAAGGAGGGGAATTCAATACCCGGAGAATCATTCTAATTTATTTTATTTCAATATTGTACCCTGTTGATCTATATTTATTGTTTGGTAAATTACAACTTTAGTTTCTACATGTTAAAATATGTAAATAATCCCTCAACCTATGATGTACTCTCTTAAGACAATCATACGTGGGATACGTCACCCAATGGCACATTGAACAGCATGGATGTAAGTCGTTAACTTATGCTAAGAGAGAAGCTCTAGTTACCAATAATTTTGGGGAAAAGTGCAGATATACTAAGCTTTAAAATACACTGACCCTGGACTTGCTGGAAAGATCAGGTCTTGATAACATACTCCCTTCAGGACTGTTATTAAGTAATATGAACTAAATTTCTAATGCAGGCTAACCCAGAACATTGGCTCAAAGCGTGCCCTTGGACATGTCTCTTTCTCATAACTCCAGCAAGTACATATCCCAAACAAAGTGAATTGTTTTGCATAAGCCATAATAAAGAACTTTCCTAATGAAGTGCCTAATGTAGCGAAGCAAAACTCTGTATCAGGGAATTCCTTTGGTCTCTTTGGCACCCTATGCGTGGGTCTCTGGACCTACAAGGACTTTGTCAGGGCTTTCTCCCTGCAGAAGGATTTGCGTGGAACTGCAGGCCGTCGTCTCCGGGAGGTGCTCCAGCAGGAGACAGCACCAAAGCAGATGGCTGCACAACCACATTCTCTGTCAATATGTAAATATTGATCTACGCGCTCCTATTTTATTGTGAAAGTAAGTTGTGTAAATGATGTAAGTGCATTATTATTTAGACTATTTTGTAGAAGTTAGCAACATATTTCATTGTGAGGTTTGTTTTGTTTTTTTTTTTTTTACTTGTATTTCGGAAGTATAATTTAAGTTGGAAAAAAAAAAAGTAAAGATTCTTAAATAAACTCAGTGCTTAATTTCCAGTTTGTGGGGGGTGGTGGGAAAGGCGAAACAAATGCACATCAGACGTATTGAACTTACCTTCAAACCTGTGGAAAGCAAGTGTTGACCTTCCACACAGCAGTTTCACAAATGGTTCCTGCTGCACAGCGGCTTCCGGCCGTGGGTGAAGGGTCGGAGAGTTCTTCATAACCAAATTAATGATTATTTAGTCATGAACTTGAAAAGATCTCTTGAGAGGCTACATCCTCTTCATCTGCTTCTCTCCCCCCCCCTTCCTTTTTTTAATTTTTTTTTTATTTTCCTGTTTCTCCCTCCTTTTGGTAAATCCCTGACTGAGTGGTGGTCAAGGCTGGGAGCCACAACGGGTGTTGGGTGAATGCTCTTTACCCACAGTGGCAAATCCGTAGGGTATATGCTGGAGCTGGATGAAAGTCTGGCAGTGCTGTGTGCTACCTTGATAAACAGCCTTTCAAGTGTGTTTCTCAATAACCCCTCCCAGTAATAAATGCCTAATTGCTGCCTGGTATACTCAGCTACTGAAGGAGTCTACGTTGTAGGCTAATCTAGCACTCCAGCATGTAGCTGAGGGTGAAAATGTCACTTCTGAGAGCTGATGGAGCCAGTGTTGGAGCCCAGCTCATGCCGTGGAGGGAGCCAGCGGTACCCTTTGCCCAGAGCTACGCCCTCAAAGCAGACACGTCAGGGGAAGAGGATGGTAAATCTTCCATGCAGTGAAAGGGAAGGGGACCTGTAAGGTGTGAGAGAGGTGCTAGGTCCAGGGCTTCAAGTTGTCCCTTTACATGGCCGCTGGCAGACTGTGCGCTCTGGGGCTCGCATGGAAGATAGCCTACAGCTGCTGCCCAGCATGGAGGTCAACAGTTTCTCAGGTTCTTGCAGAGCTTTCACTGAAGAAATTATTGCCATGTCTATGTAGACAAAAATAGTTTTTACATCTGTTGATTTAGCTGGGGCTTGCCAAACCTGCCTGCAGCTAGGGATGGCCTGCCATGAAGTGGAGGACCCCATTCCCCATTTCCTGCGGTGACTTGATGCATGGCCTTGGAGGCCTCTGTGGCACCATTTTGATGTGCACTTAAAGCCGGCAGGAACTTTCCAGTGCCTAGAAGACCATGTGATACTAACCTCGGAGCCGAGCTCTGGGTCCTGAAGGAGTTCAGTTCTCAGGTGCGAGAGAACTGGTCTGCGTGGAGAGCAAACTTGGCAACGTTGTGCCGGTAAATTCTCTGTGGATCAATACGTGAATACATGTTTTAGGTCTTGAGACAAAAGCAGATTACCATTAAAATAAAATAATTACCATTAAAAGATTTCTGAGCCTCAAGAATAACCACACGCACACACAAATCCTTCATAGATGCAGCTCTGTACATCTCCAGGCAGCTCAATGCTGATATCAGACGGATCTTACCTAATCTGCTTTTTTGGTGTGGAGGGTTTTTTTTTCCTTCCCATACTTTCAAATTAAAGAAACTGAAACCTTCCATCCCACTGAATGCAAGTTGCATGCCGCTTCAAAGCAGACCGAGCATTTCAACACGTATCTTTTCACACCTGCTCTGCCACCATCTTCTTCCTGAACTGTGCTTTTTCTCTTACTGCGTTCATGTGGCCAAGGAGCCACCAAAGGCACCTCCGACTCACCTTACAAATACCCTCGGTGTGGTAGTTGCTGGAGGAGCTGGGCAGTCAGACCCAGACGATTCTACAAATACTCAAGTTGAATTTTGTGTGATTCATCTAGAGAGGCTTTTCTCACCCGTGGGCTCCTGACAGCAACACTGTGCCACTCTCTCGCCCTGACCGCCCGCCCCTGGGGCTGGTGGCAGAGGCGAGGCGGAGGCACGAACGTACCTGACATTTCCGAGCGCTGCGGAAGGCTGGTGTGAGCCAACTTGCCTCGGCCAGCCCACCGGCAAGCAAGGGTCTGCGGTTTCCCTGCACCGGCTCCACCATCGCTCTTTGCTGCTCCTGTCACCGTGCCGCATGCCAGACAAGCACCGGGGCTAGAGACCACTGCGAGGCTGGGAGAGGTCCAAATGCTCAGGGACTAAGCCATCAGCAAATGATCAGGGGTCTTAGGAAACCTATATTGTTTTACCATCTCAGCATGTTAATGCTTTTTTCCTTTCTTTATTTTCCTTTGGGTTATTGAATAGTTGCTGGCTACAAAAATCTCTGTAGACTTCTCAGCCCTATTGCACAGAAATGTCTTTTTCTGCCTGCAAAAGCCATGTGAATACTCAATTCCACACGGGAGTAAAACGTGAGACCGGGTATTCCCACACTTGTCTCCAGCCTGGCTCTTCCCATAGGTGTCAATTAGATTTGTGAGTTAAGTGAGAGAATTTATATTAAGGCACTGCATCATTGATGTCAGTAGTCCAAGCACTAAAGAAAAAGAATTAAAACCCACACAGGTGTAAGGAAGGCAATAAGCAGAAACATATGTTTTTTAAATCACACTCAGACCCCTTCCAGGGGCTTAGATCTGTGGAGAAAATAATCTCCTCGTCAGAGAGTCTGGTTTTAGCTGCTCCTGGATTTCTGTGCCTTTGGAAACTGAGATAAACAAGGGAGCCAGTCTGAATGGTGCATGGTGCAGTTCTAGCATTTCTCATAGTGTTTAATAGCATCTTACAGATGCGCTGATTTCTAAGAACATCAAAAATTCCTTGAAAAGATAAGAATAAACCCAAATCCAGGTTCTCCCACTGCACACACCACTGTGATATCAAGGATCTGGACATTGTGGGCTTTAAAACCCAAGGTTATATGACTGGATAGAGCAGTTGCTTTTGTAAGCAGAGAAGCCACAGGGATTCTCAGGAATCTCCTCCTGGAGCTACCAGTGCTTTTCCACTCACAAAATTTGTCCCTCTGGCCTTTGTTCTCATCTGCACCCCTTATTCTCCCAGGCTGACACTGCTAGTTTTATTCCTGGGAACCACAGCAAAGCATCCATACACGGATGGAGTCTTTGTTAGCCCAAGTGTTGGCTCATGTTTATCACGTTTATCATGTCCCAAGTTTATCTACGTTGCCAATAGGAGCAGGGTGGGTGCCGAAGCTCATTCCCAGCAGTCGTTTCCCAGAGGTGGATGTTGGCTGTCTGCAGCCTTGAGTCAGTGTGAAGAAACAGCATCACAATAGGCCTTACATATATTGTGTATCACCCCGTGTGATCGCAGAGCTCCCTGCAATTTGAATTTCAAGCAATCAAGGTGCTTTTTTACCCCCTCTTTTTATGGATGGCACAGTTACAATAGTCTTAATATACTTCTGATGCTGCACTCCTGACATGTCTCTGAGCCCTGTCTCCCAAGGCACCTCACGAGGTGGTGCCACGTGTATGTGACCAGAGGAGCGACTATGGTCCTATAGATGGCTGTCTGTACTTGCTGGGCAAGCAGTTTGCAGCTTTTTTCTTGCCCTTCCCTCTCCTCTCCCAGTTTTACTGCACTGCAAAAGTAGGTCACTGTTTCTTGATGCTAGTAAACTAATTAACTGCCTCAGTCAGTCCATCAATGCCAATAATTCCTCCACGATATGCAATTACCAGATTCCTACTGCATGGAATTGGAAGGGGCCTTCTGAATCCAGCTCCTTAATTATAGACAAACCCCCTCACCGAGACCTTTTAAGAAGGCATCAGGATTTGCCTCAAAACCAGTTGGTGAGATTTTGGAGAGGACTTTGTGTGTGCCTGTGTGTCTGTGGCAAGTGGTGCCGCTTCTTTTGTTGGGAGACTGTTGCAGTCCCCTCACTTCTCAATGCTTAGGAGCTATCTTTTAATTGCCAGCTGAAATTTATCTATAATCGCCTTATGACTATCTGTTCTTGAGCCAAAACCTATTCCCAGTTTAAATAGTTCTTCTCCCTTGGTAGTGTTTAAGCTGATATGTATTGTTAGGCAGTGATTGCTCTGCGTTTCTTTCGATAGGTTCTAAAAACCCTCTCCTTTTCTCAGGTAGCTTTCCCTCTCCTGCTGTTCCCCTGTGCCTGTATGGCTCGATGAAAGGGGGAGCATGAGTATACATGCTACAATGCGTGGGCTTGCAGAAGAGCCTATGCAATGGTGTGCTGCTTCCCTATTTGCATAGAAATTAGCCCTTCTGATACCTTTGAAAACCACATTTTCATTATCTAGAGTTACATCAGTGATTGACTGGTCGTGGTGACCCAAGTCACTGTTTAGCTATTTTTGGTCCCTTGACTATGGCTTTGCCCTTGTCCCATTTAGCTTTATTCCACTTCCATTGCTCCCCAATTGTCCAGTTTGCCTGTGAGATATCTCCATTCTGCTCTGCATTAATGACATCTCTCAGCCTCAGATCTCCAGCAGATTTTGTCAATGATCTCCTCATTTTTGGACTAAGTCACTAATGAAAGTTCTAAACCAAGACTTGTCCAAGTCCTCTGCTAGCAGCGTTTATCTAACCCAGCACTTCCTCAATAACTATACCCTTACCTAGTCTATAATTCACTTGCTAATCTCCATTTGTGATTTAAGAGAATGGTCTCAGCCCTATGCAGGTGGGGACAGTGGCTGCCCCCCCCTGGGCTGGTCACCTGCAAGGGCCAGAGCTAGCAGGAAGAAATGGCGCTGCAGGGAGAGATGCTTTTCTATAAGGCCCCCCAATAAGTCTCTGCAGATTGTCCTTGGCCCTGTCTGTGGCGGGGGAGATTCAGAGGGCTGGAGAGGACCTGCAACATCTTAGTGCTTCAGCTGAGGCCAGGTAACAATAAACCCACAGGCCATACCAGTTTCCATTTCCGTCCCTCTCCTTCATTATCCTTTCTTTCAAACTTTGTAGCCAAGCTGTTTGTTCTGGAAGATGAACCTCCCAAAGTCCGTCGCATGCAATTGCATATCTACAAGGCTTGGCCTTGCTCAAGCAGCTTCTTTCCCCCCCCGGTAAAACACCCCCCTGACATCTGCTGTTTGCTATGTGTGCAACACCAGGCCTGAGCTGAGGAATAAATGTTTGCTGCTGGGTTGCGATTTCAAGTCTCCAAATTCTGGAGAAGTGACGTGTTTATTCCCTGACCTCAAGTACACTCACCTGCTCGAGCTTTGTATTTTAGAGGTGATCATTCCCAAGCCTCAGCTTCCATTATCTTTTCCACCTTTGCCTCCGCATTATACCTCCTCCTTCTCACTGAGAACAGAAGCAGACAAATGAATGCTTGGGAAAAAAACCCCTCTATTATCTTTAATTTCCATCCTGCTCTAATGGCACAGCAGCCCCACTTCCCTCTCTCTTCTCTCTGGGCGTATGGGCTGTGGGCTTCTTTGGTCCTTACTCTTGGCAGAGGCTAAAGCAAGATGGAGTGTGTTGGGTTTGCGGCACTTGAGCTCTCTGAATATTGTTAAGTGACTTCTCCTTGGAGTGCCATTCAAGGTTCAAGATATGTAGGTCAACATGGTGAGAGTTATGTTGTTTACACAGGCAACCTGGAAAAAACCACTCACTGAACGGGGAAAAGCCTGGAGAAGCCTAACGGGACACTTGGAAAAGAAACCAGAACATTTAGAAGCTCATTAACAAGATCTGCCCATTTGTTCATATTTGTGATCTAGGATCCCTTACTATTTATACAGGGACCTGTGTGCAAGCTGGGCAACTTGTAATCCACTGGGAAAGGCCTTATGGCCCTGCAGAAAGCTGGCTGCCTTCGGTCTGTGGAGCTGGCCCAGGGTGGCACTGACCTACCTCACGTCTGGCCTGCCCCTGTGGGAAGCGGGAGCAGGTGAAGCTACTCTGGGTGGGCACAGGTGGGGCTTTTGGAGCAGGCGGAGCCAGCTGGTTGTGTGGGAGGCTGATTCGCTAGTGGGGAAGAGAGGGAACTGCAGATATATTTGGGATGTGCATAGTAATGGTGAGCCTACTCTGTATCTTGGGAGCAGCTAGTCTGGAGCTTGCAGGTAGGTGTGGAGGATTGTCTGGGCTGGGGTTATGCTGTGGGACTGATGGTGCTGGGAGCAAGGAGCTGCTGTGGGCTGGTGAGATCTTTTTCACTATGTCCTCTTGGGGTAGAGCTGCTGCTTGGCTATACTTCTGTGATGTGGTGGCCAGGAGAGCCTGCAGCTTGGCCCTGGGGGCTGCCCTGTGGCTCAGCCTTCAGAAGGACAGCTTCATGAAGTGCGGTCTTAGTGCTTTGTGATATGCTTAATTAATGATTGTTTCTGCCAAGAAGCTTGTGGCCTGGGAAGGTAAAGCCATCATGAGCCCTGCTGTGGGTATCACTTGCCACTGGGGTGGCAAAAATGCTTATTCCTCTGCCTTTCCTGGGAGGCAGTGGTGAGACTGGCTGCTGCTTGACCTGCCTGCGCTGGGGAGGAAAGGGCATCCCCAGTGAAGGGAACTGGCTGATAATCAGAATCTGGAGGGTCTGCCCACCTTCAAAAAGACAAATTTGTCTCAGCATCAGAAAACTCTGATGCCTCCCAGCAGAAGTTTCTCTAAAGGAACCTGAAATAAGCTGGTAGCTTGTCTTAGCTTTGCCTTGACTCCATGAATTTCATGTTATTTTAGGTTGAAAGCAGCTGCTACTAGTTACCCGGCCCAATCATTGGCATTGTCTTGCAAAAGGTTTTGTCCTGTTGACTTGTCTTTTGGGCACTGTTCTAAACATGTGTGACTTAATTCTTGATGTGTTTTGCCATCCTTCACCTTAATGCAACAGTAGTAATAGTGAAACTTTAATCATTCTGAGAACTTCCCACATGAAAAATTCTGTTTCAAGACACCAGAAGCGCTGTCCCCTGCTGTGTTCTGTGCCTGAATTTATGCCCAAAGGCGTATGGTCTGTGTGAGATGCAATTGTAATACTTACACCCTGGGATAGCTATGTGTTCTGGTTGCTCCTCTCTTACTAATATAGGGACGGTTCATATGAGTTTCCATCATCTGCCACTTCTTTGCCCAGAGATATGTTGACTATGGTGGGTGGGAGGGAAAAGACAGAAATTTCCACTCGCCCCAGCAGTAGGATTTTGCATTTCCTGTAGTCATTTTTTGTTTCAACAAAACGAAATGCAGTCTTACCACTGTGGTGAGTGGAAACTTCTGGCTTCGTCCTGCTCCCTTGGTTCGGGTGCGTGCAAACTTTCAAAAAAAACCCAACCGAAAAAAACCCTGCAAAATAGTCATGGGCTGGATGCACACTTTTCTTATGCCCTTGGCAGCCAGAGAATCTGTCACCTTTTGGTGGTGCTTCAGCTGCTGTGCAGCTGCTGCCAGGATGCTGGAGCTTGGGCATCTGTGCAGAGGAAGGGGGAAAATCCAGGCTTAGGATGAGATATGTAGGTGGAAGGGGAGCACCCAATCAGGAAACTTGAGAAAATGAGTCCTGTAACTTTTTTGACATCTTTTAGGTACAAAAATTCTTATATTTACAAGTGGATTACTTGTAGTGAGTGTAGTGATCTCTTCTACAGTGCACAAAGAGCACTGACACAGTGTCACTGTGCAGTTTCATGGTTGCAGATGTTAACATAAAATTAATGAGAGTTAAGTGTGACTACCCTAAGCTAGGGTTATTCTTTTAGTGCACTAAAAATACCCAGCAACTGGACACTATCTTGAATGTAAGGCTACAGACACCTTCCATTCTAGGATAAGTGAAAAGAGATGAACTTTGGCAGCTAGATGTGCAGCAGTCTCTAATTTTTTTTTTACTTACAAGCACATTTTTCTATGTAGGTGAGGAATGGTGCTCATCTTGAAAGCACTCACTGCTGAAAACTGGAGAGCCATTGTCAGGGAATGCCAGGGAATTCTGCAAATACGCTGACCACCAAAACCCAGTAGCAATTAAACAGCCCTTGAAAAATTGCCTGTCAGAAGACTGAATTTGTGTTTTTAAACAGCGACAGCAAACAAAAGTAACTTTTAATTTTGACTTGCTTTTTTTTTTTTTGCTAGTGGATAGATGTGAGCAGTCCCTCAGCCTGCTAATTTGTCAGTTTAAGGAACCCCTTTCTTGTTTCATTTCTGCTGCTAGGTAAATAAGGGAAGCTTCATCTACAGCTCTTTGAGAGCTTCAGACGCTGGTTTCAATAGGTAGCCAAGTCCTGGGGTCCACCTTTCTCATATTCACAGAATGGTAGGGATTGAAAGGGACCTTCAGAGATCATCTAGTCCAATGCCCCTGCCAAAGTGGGTTCACCTAGAGCAGGCTGGACAGGAACACAGGTGGGTTTTGAATATCTCCAGAGAAGGAGATCCGCAGCCTCTTCCAGTGCTCTGTCACCCTCAAAGTAAGTTTTTTCCTTATGTTCAGATGGAATTTCCTGTGTTCCAGGTTGTGCCCGTTGCCCCTTGTCCTGTTGCTGGGCACCACTGAAAAGAGTCTGGCCCCATTCTCTTGACACCCACCCTTCAGATATTTATAAGCATTGATGAGATCCCCTTTTGGTCTTCTCTTCTCCAGGATAAACAGACCCAGGTCTCTCAGCCTTTCTTCACTTTGCTCTCTTTCCTTGTGGTGAATTTCTGTAGAGTCCAGGGTGTCGCTGTTGACACTTGGCAAGTATTTAGAGTCAGTAGAATTAAAGCAGTTAATGTGGAAATGGTAGTGTCAGCTGAGATACTGATCCTAAGATAACAGAAAGCTGGAGGTCAGCCTTCCCTAAATTAAGACTTCCCCACCCCAAAATCCCATACTCCCGTGTGGGAAGGAAATGACTATACAATCTCCATGTGTGACTCTGAAGCGGGGCTTCAGGCAGCTGCAGAATACTTTTGTGAGAGATGGAGACCTTCCTGATGTGTGTAATCTGTGCCATGGTCTGAGCTGTGTCTAGCCCTCTCTCCATTTTGGAGCAGGGCATGACATATTACATGTACTGGTACCACCTGGACCTCAAGAAATATCTTCCAAGTGAGGAGTCACATTGTTCATGATTTTTTTTTTGTTATGCTGGTTGTGTTGTTGCAGGGTCTCCATGCATGTGCTGGCATGTGTAATGAGCTGAGGCAGAGGCTGGGAAGAGGTAAAGCCCATTTCCTGATCAGCTGAAAACTCCTTCTTTGGGAGTACAACCTGGCCCAGGAGGAGGAAAAGGTCCTGGCTGATTTCAGGGCTGGGGAGTGAATCCCACATGGGATGTGCTGACAGGTCTGCAGCTACTGCTGGGGGCAAAGCACAGAATGGTAGGGGCTGGGAGGGACCTTCAGAAATCATCTAGTCCACTCCCATGCCAAAGCAGGTTCACCTAGAGCAGGTTGGACAGGAACACATACAGGTGGGTTTTGAATATCTCCAGAGAAGGAGTCTCCACAGAAAATAGCTGTTGTAAGCACAAGTGCAGGTGCAACAGCAGAGCTGGTCAGGAGCAGACAGCTCGCACCCACTGCTTGGGAACGCTGTGCTGGCGTGGGAAAACTCAAACCAGCACTTGCTAATGGGCTTGTCAGTCTGTGAGGAGGCTGTGGTGGGGTTTTTCCTTATCTGTGTGATAAGGCCTCAGAAATGAGCACTGTAGCTGGACCCCTCCTTGGGCTGTCACACCGGAGCAGGTGGTCAGGATGCAGCCTCTGGCCCTAGCTCTTCTCAGGTCTGTGCTGCAGGTGTGGCATTGGTGCTCCCTGAGGCATGGAAGCCTGAGTTCTGTGGCTGGTGGGGGTGTTAAGGTCCTCAAGTGACTACCAAAATGTCAACACTGTTTCCAAAACACGATTGCGCATGTTGCTAGTGACAAAGTACCTCCTGTAGGACAGTAATGCTAATAAAAGTGCCCCTGGCCTTACCTATGGAGCACAGGCGGTTTCTGTGCTCAGACCTCTGTAACAGAGCATTGGGAACACTCCAATAAGGAAATGCTCAAAAATAAATGCTCGTTCTTTAGTATCTTTCACTTAATATCAAACGCTCTTGACTGATAAACAGCTCTGCTGCAGCATCAGGCCTCCTCTTTGGCCTACTGCTGCAGATGAGTTTCATCAGCCAATTCCACCAAGGCTCCCTTTTGCCTTCCTTCAACATAAGCTATTTTAGCTTTTGCTAGACCAAATACTCAAAAAAGCATCTAACAAATAACTAGATGTTTTGAGGCGAGTTTGTATCTGCCTGCTCAGGTTTTGTCCAGTTTCAGACGCTTGAAGCGAGCAAGTCCATGGGCTACTTCATTACTCTCCTTAAGTGCTGCTTCTCCTCTTAACACCCTTCCGCCCTTCCCTTTCCACTCCCTGTAGGACCCCTTCTAGGCTGCGTTGCAGGGGAGGGGGGAAAGCAGCGCATGGGGGGACGGAACAGCTCTCCGAGCCTGGGGCTGGACCAGCCTGTTGGTTCCCACCTGTAACAAAGCGCAAGACTGTACGATTGCTGGTCTGCTGACTCCCTCTTGTGGACAAGTGCCTCTTTCCTTTGTATGGGCATGTGAAATGAGAGTGGTATCACGTGTGGCTTTGGTACAGCTCCCAGCTGTTGTAAATTAATTGCTAGGCAAGCATCTTCCGTGTAATAATTACTGAAACACACTGGGCTTGCCTCCTCCGGGGTGTAAGGCCGTCGTGTGAGCCTGCCTCAAATTGGCCCTGTGAATAAATGCTGCTGCAGGAGAAATCAATCATCATATTTGTATTCGGCAGAGCAGAACGAAAACTTTTAAAACTCGCCTTTGATGTTTCCTTTCACGTTTTGGCTGTCGTTTGCTACTTTTTTTCTGTTGCTAATGTGTTGCATTTTAGCAACTGAAATACTGATTCTTACAGTGCTGTGTAAGTGTTCAGATACGTTAACAAGGAGAACAAAACTAATCTCAGTTTAAAAAGTTGCATGTATGAAAGCTGCAAGAACAGTAACTTCAGATTTGCCCGTGTCGTGGTCACTCTGTTTCCTGCCACCGCAGCCTTGCACATGATAAACTGCTGTAACTCTGTCTTTTGGTACTTGTACAGCTGCTCTGCCCCTCAGGCACCACTTCCAGGGTTGCCTTGCTGAAAGTCGCGTTCTTTCTAACTTTGCTTTAATGGCATTTATATTTGTTTTTCTTGATCGTTTAAATGTCTCTTGATTGGAGTTTTAAAGATGAGAGCTGAGCCGAGGTCAGATGTTACGCTTTGCTCCAGGTAGGATTTCATAAATGCAGCAAAGCATGGCAGCTCTTGCAGTAGTTAACTGTCAAGATCTGGTTTCATCTTTCTGGATCTTAGTCTGTTAATAAACACGAACTCTCCTGCTTTAGGTTATTTACTGTAAATGAAGTGCACTTAAAATGTGTCCTTTTTTTTGTATCTCTTGGCCTGCCTGGACTGCAAAAAGCCATGGGAGAGGAGAGCTGAATGCTCTTTTGGGCTGGGGCTCTGGGCTGGCACTGACAGTGGCAGGGGGTTTCCCTCCAGGGCTCTTCAGTGCTACCCAAGGGGCTTTTCTGATTTGGAAAAAAGCATCTTGGAAATGAAAAAAAAAAAAAATTCATAATAACTAAAACAAAAAATAATAAAAAGCTTGTAGGCATGGGGAGGACAGTGTGATGGATGAGGAGGGAGCGGTCCTCAGCCAGCTCAGCTCTGCACTTTTTGGGCTGGTTCCTGTTGCCTTCCAGGAGATAGGAATCCTTCCCTTGCAAAAGGCAAATGCACCATCTCACCAAACAATGTTACACTGAGACCTGAGGCTAGGAGGCAGACATGAGTCGTTGCAACTACAATTTCGATGTTGTGGTGAGGTCTTCTAACTCGTTACCTGTCCCTGAGAATGTATGAGGCTTCTTGCTAGCCCTGACAATGATGTTCGTGGGCAATTCGGGAATAGGGGAACTAATGTTTGCTGCTTGCAAATACTTTCTTAATAGAGGGCTTCACCATTAAAGACACTATGAATGTGTTCATTATTCACTGCATGTTTATGCATTTTTAATCCCTATTTTGTCAGGGGGAAATAAACCAGGAAATAAAATAATTTCCTCAGTGCAAAAGCTGTGTTTAAAAAAAAAAAATACAAAATTCTGAGGTTAAGCACTATTTAAAGAAGAAGTATGGATAGCTAATCAGCTAAGTAAGATGAGGGACACTAGTTAATGCTTGTCCAATAACTCACATATCTTTGTGTTGGGTATGTACATGGTTAGTGCAAAAGCTGCTTCTCTTTGAATGGGCTCAGGTTTTCCAAAGGAACATTTTGGCAAAGGGGCAAATCCTTTGGGAAGCCTGGAATCTCATTATGTAATTTAATATGAACTTTGTAGTTTCTTTTATTTACTGTTCAGAGAAAAGATAGCTGCTTTTGAGGAAACAACCCTGTATTTAATTTTGTGACCCAGTTTAGAAGAGAGATTGTAGGAACTAAATGGTCCTAGCAGTATTTAGTGGTCAGGTAACAAATGCCCACACAAAATCTGTATCAATATTTTTCCTTCCTTTTGTGAAATTTCCTTTAAAGCAGATGATCATCATACCCAATGTGGCTTTACAATTCATGCTTTCATTGCAGGTTTTCTGCTGTCATGCTAATGGCACTTCTGCAGCTTTCTGGATGCTAGGCTGTTGCCAGCTCTCAAAGCTTCTTGTGGACAAATCCTCAATCCTTTTCCCTGGAAAACCAGGCTATGATTTTGAAATAGAATCAATTTCTTCAGCAATCCTGTTGTCATAATTCCCAGGGCAGACTTTACCTTCAGGGCTGGGGGAAGAACAAGGCACAGGCCAGAGCAAGGCACACCAGGGCAAAATGTCTCGATTGAAATTAATTTCACAGTGAGTGAGCATGTATTGTTCTTGTCCTGTGTGGGTTTTTTTTTAAGGGCAGGAAATTCTGCAGCTTTGACTTGCAATGTTTGAATTTCCTCCCCTGAGCTTACTCTAGGAGCTGTTTCAGTCACAGATGCTTCACATATGCAAGAAAAGCATGTTTGTTCAGGAATGGAGGACCTTGGCCTTCAAAAAATTTAATTGGCTTCCTATTGGCAGCGCTGCTTATGAATTTATTATTCTTCATATGACAGAGAAGGTATAAAACTGAGGAAAAAAGGTGAGTTTTCAAAATTAGTAAAAGGGTTATTGCAAGAAACATGTATGTCTAGTAGAAAGATCAAAGAACAAAAAAGTCCCTCAAGCACACTTCTCCCTCCTCCTCTTCCCCACCAACCTTTGAGGTTCCAGCTGTCCAGCCCAACCTTTCCCAAATGTTCTTTCTTGTTTGCTAAGGAAACAGCACTGGTGGGGCTTTACTGGCTGCCTGTTGATTGTCATTACCCTAAAAGCTTTTCAACTTATTGCTCAGTGTGTCATGTGTGACCAGAAAGATGGAGACATCGCAGAGGTGAGGAAGCAACTGAGACTTGAGGAATGTTCTCACCGGGAAAAAGATCTGGACAAGGTCTCCTCACCAGCACACCCACAAGAGCTGTGTTTGACGTTGTGTGTGCAACTGGGTGCCTTAGCGTGTGCACATAAGTAGGAGCATCTGGTGTGATGGGAGGGTGTAGGTGCACAGGCTCAGGAATCTGTCTGAAATGGGGCTGTCTTAGTTCTGCTGTGCAGGGAACAAGTGACCTGTGCTATGCAGAATGCCTCTCTCTACCCCTACATGTGCACTTCTGAAATCACAGAGGTTCTACATAGAGAGACTGTGTGGTTCTACCTGTTGGCGAAAGGGTATAGACTTCACTGAAGCTGAAGTAAACAGAAGGAAAATCAAAGGTCCAAGAGCTAAGACACAGGTTTTTTTTTCTTGTATGAGTGTTACTAAGGAGAGGTTACCTACTCCTTTCTTCTCCACAAAGACATCACCTTGGTACTTAATCTTTCAAAATAAAGCCATAATTGTCTTATACAGCTTAAGGAGTGCTGATCACCAGCTTGCCCATGAGTTTTAGGGGCTAATGCAGCTCTTGAAGTTATTTATCCCATCACTTCATGCAGGAACTGTTAAAATTCAGACTTGTTTCACGCGAGGACAATGCAAGCTACTCTGAGTCTTTCTGTAATATTAATAATCATCAATAAACACTGGGAAAGAGCCTGAAGGAGGGATGATTGCTTCTGGATAAATATCTTCAGCTTTTACACTTGTGGAATAGTGCCAGCACTGCTCTGCCCTGCTTTCTGTGTCACTCTGGAGCTTCTGCCTGTGACCTTTCCTAGGCCCTTCAGTGCCTTGTTATGGGGTTGAAAAGTCCTCGGATGGGTGTAGATGCTTTTTTTCATTGTTTATATGCTACTTTCTTCTTGGCGAGACAAGACCTTTTAATGCGCATTTAACTTGAAATCTAGTGATGCTTTTGAACTCCAGCTAAATAGTTGTTCATGAGGACCAGACTGAGGGGATGGAAATGGGAGCACATAATGGGGCTGAGTAGGAACTCGCTGATCAGACAGCTTTTGTTTGCTTATGTGGGAAAGCATGTTTTTTTTCAAAATGAAGGCATGTGGATGAATGGCAGGTGATGCCCTGGGCGGGGGG
>VYZM01022803.1:231955-258087 GCA_013398915.1 Dromas ardeola | reverse complement strand
TGCTCCCATGCCGGGGGTGCCACAGCTCCTGACAACAGCAGAGCCAAGCCCCCTTCTAAGCCTCCTGGTTTAGAGCGAGCTGCTAAAGTTTGAACAGAAATGGTCAAAATATTTCATGGATAGTTTCTGCAGCAGTTCTGCTTGGTTTGGAACATCCCTTCCATAGGGAACTCTTACATTCCAAAACTGAGCAAAAATGTAGGTTCACAAGCACAGTTCCCTAAACGAAAGGGCACAAATCGTGGCTGTTTAATGCAGTGGGGCCTATGTCTGAAGGAAGTACTAGAAAATAATATGTGATAATAGCAGAAGAAATAAGACATCTCATTTTTACTAATACAGATACCATAAAAGTTGATGAATAATTTTTTTGATCAAGCAACATGGACTTCATCTCAGTGGAGGTAATCTATCAGTAACCAGATATGTTACTCTGACAGCCAGTAGCTATAGCTGTTAATCCAGCCGGGTAAATATGGCATCCAGTAACTGGATTATGTCTCCATGCAGAAGCCATACATGTGAATTGCCAGGGATATGTGTTTAACATAGCCTGCGTAATTCAGATGACTCTGTAAATGATTCTTTTGGAATCATGTATGAAGTCACTAAAGTAGCTAAACAACACCCACTGACAATGTTGAGATTCAACATAAAATGCAAAGTCCTCAGTATGTCACAAAGTACCAGTGTCCTCTGTATAAGATGATGTCCTTGCTTTGCAGAAGCATTGATATTTTTATTGTATGCAGCCTGGGATGCTACAGAGGTTGCGGTAAAAGATCCGGAAATAAGAGTATGTGGAATAGCAACTCCAATTTAACTTTTTTTTCATTGAACCAGGTTCAAAGAACCTACATGTGGTAAGTAATGGGTCCCAAGATGTGCAAGGGTCATGCTCTGGGAGCCAGAATGTTGTTCTCTTGTGAAAATAAAATCTGGTTTGTTGCTGTCCATCTGATCAGAAGCAA
The DNA here is from genome assembly GCA_013398915.1 of Dromas ardeola. NCBI lineage: Eukaryota > Metazoa > Chordata > Aves > Charadriiformes > Dromadidae > Dromas > Dromas ardeola. The sequence continues at coordinate 257,116 of VYZM01022803.1, read as the reverse complement.
ACTAGTACTTGTTCAAGAAAATCTTCCAGAAAGTTCAAAGCTGGAGCTCAGCCAGCCTGTGCTTCCAAGGAAGAGAAGTTCATAAGAAAATTCAGAGGAAGGAAATGTGAACTTGGGTATAGCAATAAAGTTGCTAGGTAGATTTTAAACCTATCAGAAATTAAATGGTTATGTAATGCCCAGTATTCAATCAGTGTTAAAACAGAGCTTTTGCAAAGCTATTGAGAGAGTTTTGAAAAAAACCTGAGAATCTGCATATAGCAGATATGCAAGCTCCAAGATATGCTTGAGATGCATGGCTGTGGTTTAAGCCAAGATCAACTGATTATTCAGCCTCACCTACTGCAAGCTATTTGTCAGCCAATACAAACATTGTGATAGTATGTCCAGAAATACCTTGGATTGTTCACCTGAACAAAATGTCAATTATTTTTTTCCTGAGAGATGAAGAAAAATAATATTTTGGCAGTAATAGCCATCTACTGGAAGCAAGCATTGCTTTAATCCACAGTGAGGCAGTCATGGTTTACTTAGTGCGTGACTTGTCTTAATCTCTTTAACATGTACACAGGGATGAAATGGAAGTTTTGTAACATGTATCTCTATTCCAGGGAGAATCATGGTTTGGAACTCATTTCACGAGTATAAGTTAAATTTATTTCGTAGTATTGAATATAGCTTTCTCTCCATTTTATTAGGGAAGTCTGCTAACCACATGCTTTTCCTCTCTTAATTGTGGGGAAATATTGATTATGTGTGCTTTGTTAGGGAATTACTACTTATACTAGGGTTTCATTTGAAAGCATGGCCGAGCTGGGGCATAAAGCAATGCTTCACCCAACTCTTCGGCAACGATGAGCTCTGCTTTCTGGGGGTCTATGGCCACAGGGCATGCTGCTTTGAAGTAGCTGTTTGAAGGTACAGCTCCAGCAATGTGTATAAGGGAAAAAGTTCTTGGCGCAATTGCTGAAGAACAGCTGGCATGGAAATACTGTGTAGTTTTCTGTGTCCCACAGCACAAGGCAAGTTTTTTAGGAAAAAGAGTCAAGGATCTTTAAAGGAGAGACTTAGAGGGACAAGCACAAGTTTTCTGTAGGTAAACTTTGATCTTTTGGTAGTGAGTCAGTATTAGCGTCCTACCTGAACAGAAATATCCATGGGAGAAGCTGCACATGCTTCCCAGCAGAATGGGGGGGGGGTAGGAGAAACCGCTTTATTTTATCTAAATCTATGGCCAAGGAGCAGCGACGTGCCCTGACTTGGTTACTTGCTGCAGTTTAATTTTGGCAGAAAAGAGTGGTCTGTCACTTGCTGTAAACTCACGAAGTGTCCTTTAGTACTGCGTCTTGTTCACATTAGGCTTCGCACTTATTATTTACTCGTGCCAGCACATATTAAAACTTGCCTGTTTTTACTGCTGCAAAGAGGCTCTCCTGTTATAGAGCCCTGGTTTGAGTGTGAGTGTTTGTGCTTTGGGGTGCTGATCTCTCTCGCTTCACGCTTAGTTGCAGAGCTTAGAGCTGTGGTTGGCCTTTCTCCAGGAATTCAGCTAACCATATTTTAAGGGTGGACATTCAAATGCGTGCAAGCTGGAAATAATTGCTGAAATGGTCTTTTTTCAATGAAAAAAGAAATGGATGCAACATAAGATTATTTGCCTGCAAAAGAAAATCGCAACATTAAAGCGGACAGTGTCTAAGATTACCAACTTGTATTACATATTAAATCTGAACATGCTGAATAGTGCTAACTTGCTTGAGTATGAATTATGTCAAATTGTTGCCTTGTGTTAAAAATACACATGGCATGAGATATCTATCTTTTCATGAGACCATATGTCTGACTGCTCGTCTCTTCCAAGCTGTAGTCTGTTTATGCTCCAGCACCTCACTGAGAAGTGTGCAGTTGCCCTGCGTGCCCATGTTGAGTCTTCTTCAAATAGCAGTGTTTCTGGGCAAGCAGAATTTCCCTGGCACCATGCACAACATGGAGTTGGGTTCTTCAATTGCTAACTCTTTGGAGGAGAGACTTGTTCCTTCTATTCATGTCTAAAGTGTCTGTTAATATAGTGTCTGCTAAACTACCATGTCTTACAGGAGGACCTGACTACTCAAATCTAGACCTTGGGACCCTGTGGTGCTGTGCAAACAATATGAACTGGTTCCTGTCCCAAGTATTCATAATCAAATATTAAAAAGACAGAAGAGTGAGTTAGGAGGATATCTGCTCACCAGTGTGATTTATTACTGGAATATCAGAATAAAAGCCCTCAGAAAACTTTGTGATTTAAAAGTGTTTGGCATAAAGAAGCATGTTAAATAATCTGTTTTTCTGGCTATAAAAATCAGCTCTGTTATTCAAAGTACTACAGTGCTGTGTCTTGTGAAACATATCTGTTCTATTAATACCTCATTTTAATAAAGTGGAAAGCACCAAAAACTGTCAGAGGGTCAAATGGGCTGGATAGCTGTCATATTGTTTATTGGTATTTACTCACTTGACTCTGACATAGCATACTTCTAATTGGCAGGCAGGCAAATGAATTGGCTATAATTCTTCCTGCAGTGTTCTCAGCAGGATGCAAGGGAACAGGAGAGGAAAGGAGAAGCTCAAATAGTATCATGCCTCGGAGGGAAATAACAGGATAGTAAGCCCAGAAATCAGAGCTGAAATAATAAAGGGAACTTCAGAGGGGAGAAAACTATGTGTGCAGAAAGTTCCATTGCACTGATAGCAGCTTGAGAGAAGGAATTGGAAACAACCTTCCCTCCTCCCCAAGGGACTGACTTTTGTAATCTCTTGTGTGTGAGGATCTCTCACTGAAAGCAGTGGGGAGCTCTCTGCACTAAAAGTGACTCTGAGACTGGAACTACAATGGGTCCAAATGGTGGAAGGTTTATTTGGGTTTTTGTTCTTAAATTGTCCTTCGGGTTGTGGCAGACCCATGCCAGCCTTGACTTTTATTTTAATGCTTGGATTAACGTGGCAAACGAAGCATCCTCTAAGCTAACACAGCAAAAGACAAACAGTTGTGCCTTGTTGTGTATATACATACATCTCTATGCCTCTTAATCAAACTGCTTCTGAGTATTGAGGTACGTTCTTTGGTAACCACATTAAAATAGAAGGGGAAAACTTGATAGTACTGTGATGCAGTCTTAGAGGCAATTTGTATCTTAAGTCTCAAATTAAAAAAACTGCAAACCAGCAGCATTTGGCAGACGGCTACTATGTCTTACTGAGCCTTGGAGCATGGAGAGATTTAATGTGGATGCAGTGAGTGCCCAACGGGACACACGGTTGCTCCAGCACTGGAAAGGCTTAATGGGATGCAGCCTTCCTTCCTGGAAGAAAAACTAAAGACAAGTTCTGCTGGTGATACTGGCTGCTTTAAGACAGAAAGGAGCATAAAGAAAGAAACCAGATCCTGCTCTGTGGGTAGGGAGGGGGGAAAAAAAGAGGGAAGCACAAGAGGGTTTTTAGGGACTTTCCAGAAGTCTCAGTTAACAACCAGAAATCCAGATGTGTATCAGCACTGGATTCATGTGCTAAGGAAAATGTTTCTTAAAAAAGAAGAGGGGAGAATGGTGCTTCAAATTGGACTCCTCAAATTATATTAAATGCTCAACTTCTGGTTCCAGCATTTGAAAATGACTGCCAAAAGCTTGTAATGCCTGTCTGTTATGACGGTTACCACCACTACTAACCATTCTCTTGTTCATTATCCTTTATCTTGGAGGGAAAAAAAAGAGCTGTTTCATTAGTGGAATTTGATATTGTGTTCTTTGGGGAAGCACAAGCAGAGGTTGGGCAGGGGGTGGGATGGGGGGCAACCGCTGTATTTACTGCCTCAGACACCACTGCTTGCTTGTGTCATGACTAACAGACTTCCAGAAGGGAAGCAGGGCTTAAGGAAAGAAATAACTTTTCACAGAAATAATAGGCCTCAGAAGATTAGCCTGTGTTACTTTAAATTTGATTAAACTCATGCCAGGATATTGCTTTCAGATACTCTGTTCAAGGGGAAGGCGATTTAAAAAGTATAAGGAATTTAGGTCACAAATTAACCATTTTTCTGTTGTTCTCCTTCCTCTTTGGTTAATAAACTGCAGCATGATTTGGAGAACTCATTGTGTACAATGTTTGCAGTAATAGCCCATATTACAATATGGTGACTCTTCCATGCAAGACACACGCTGTTTGCAATATTCTTTCTGCTTTATCTTGGTCACCAGCTGTGTAACCTCTATGAGAAAGAGACTCTTACCAAACATAACTCTACAGGTGATGTGCTCATTTCCAGTGCTGTTCTTCCCTGATTTTTCCCAGTATGAGCATCACTAAAACATATATCTACATAATGTCGGCTGCCATTTTGAGTCTGAATCTGCTTTGTTGAGAGAATTCTACTTTATTGCCATCTTCTAGTATCTCTCTGTAAAAAGCTTGGAAATTGAATCTCAAAAATGCACTAAGTTATAGTAGGGAAATGATTGCAGTGTGACATAACTTTACTCAATGCGTCTTTTCAGGTATTTTATTCTCCCAATGCCTCTCTAGAAAAATGGGACAAGAACAGGCTACGTGAGTCCAGCTGAAACTATAAACTGGAGGCTTGTGGCAGGGCATAAACTAAGCTCAGGTCTCTCGTAGCAGAACAAAGTATTCTTCCTTTTTTTTTTTTCCTAGCTTTTAAACAAAGTTGCAGAATTGCTTTTTGTCTTTTAAAGGTGCATCGTGGATGGTTTCCATTAGGCAAAAGCATAAGCTGGCGTTACAATATGGGAGGAGAAAAGAAAGGGGGGAAAAAAAAGAGACATTGTTCACAATCCCTGGAAAGCTTTCAAAAAAAGAAAATATTAATGCACTAGAGGGAAAAGTCTGAAGCAAGTGCACGCAGCTGCTATCAAGTAAATTATGCAGGGCTGATCAGATGACAAAAATGTTGGAATATGCTTCAGGGACTATGACTGTATCGCCAAAGGAAAACTGGTAGAAGTTCCATAAGTAATCAAGAGTTTTTGTTGATGAAAAACCATTCTGGTCATGTACTTTTAGTTATAAAATGATGTTCAAGCTCTCCCTGCTGCTGGATCTTTACCTAAGGAAGTTCTTTCTGTAACTTAGTAGAGTTTCCAGCATTAAAGAAAACTGAAAGTAACACTAATGTTTTGCATATCCTGACTTAGAGTTTTGGTATCCATTTATGTGCAGAATCTCCAAATCCTGTGAAACTGGGAAATTCAAGTCCTGCCATACTGTCATGGAGTAAAGGGCTTTGTCCTGTTCGGAAGGAGGCACTTCTACACACCCACTAAGCTATGGAAGAGCTGTGGAATGCCTGGCTTACCTGTTGTCACATGGACTCTTGTATCCCAGAAATGTGAAAAGCCTTTCAGAGGTGGAGCTGGAGTTAGCTGTTGTGTGCAGGTCATGACAGTTCTGCAGCAGTGCCCTGGGAGGGAAGTTGCACACTTCTCAAGGGATAATGTGTTTTCTGCAGCATTGTTGTGCATAGTTTCGGATGCCCTTCTGACACCTCTGCAGTGTTGAGGCCCATAGGAGGAATAGGCAGGATCTTTTGTTAGATGTCTTGTTGAATTTGCATATCTGAAAGAAAACCCAGAAGTCAGGAGGCAGTGGGCACAAACTGCAATACAAAGTATTCCATTTAAACATAATAAAAATATTTTTAAACTTTTTTTATGGTGAGGGTGATCAAGCAGTGGAACAAGTTGCTTAGAGATGTTGTGCAGTCTCTATCTTTAGAAATATTCACAACCAGTCCTGAGCAATCTGTTGTAGCTGACCCTGCTTTGAGCAGGGGGATTGGACTAGATGATCTCCAGAAGTTATTTTCCCAACTCAGCAATTCTGTGGCTTTTTTTTTTTTTTGTGAAGCAGAATAAGGCCTAAGCATTTAGCGTCTTATTCATCTATTGAACAACCAGCCCTGGTGATATTTCAGCATGTCAGTAAGTGGAAATAAATAAGAATAGCTATTGGCCAATTTCCAAGTGACTGTATGTTGAGGTTAACAGAAACATATCCTTGCCTTAAAGTCTCCCTGCCCAGTTTCTACAAAGTGAGTTTACAGGAAATGGAAAAGCCCTATTAATTCAAGGTTCTTGGAGGGAGGTCCTGAATGCTTGTTTTGACACCAAAAGCAAGATTCCAGTACTATTTATTTGATAGCAAGCTAGACAGTCCACACACATCTCTAGCTAGGCAGCCATTGAGTAAAACTAACGAAGTTCCTTCTGGTTTGGCCCAGTTGTGGTGCACATAAAGTTAGATGTGCAAACACACCCTCAGGTTGCCAAGCTTATGGAACTGGATCCCTTGTGACAACCTGGCTGCCTTTATGACCCACAGTTGAGGCAGTGTTTCTGACCAAAAGCTCATGAGGGGTTGGCTCCCCTCTATGCTGAAAGCACATGTGATCACAAAAAAACCCCCAACAGCCGCCCGAGATACTCTCATTCAAAAAGGAAGCAATGTTCACCTCTTGCATAGTGGCTTGGCAGCTACTTGCAACTCCTCCCTAGGAAGTGATAGCTCTGGGTTCAGCTATTTCTACAGTCTGTCTCCCACTTTCCAGCAACACCCCTAATTCACAAGCTGGGAGAATGTCCTGGACCTGGACTCCGGACTAGTTTTGCTGCAAGGAAGTAATGAGGTCAAATGATGGCCAAGCAAAAGTAATGTAACTCTGTAGCCTAGTGTCAGTGGTAACTTCCAGGGTTATTTCTGCAGCTTAAAATGTGTATTCAGCCCTGGAAACACCCAGTAAAATGCTTTAACCATGAGGCTGTCATGCTAAAGTCAGGTTCAACTGCTTTGTTTCAACACGACCATGACTAGCTGAGATGGATGCAGAACCACAGAAGAGCACTTGCTGCTTTGGACGTCAGACAGCTGGAAGTGCCTATGCTGTCAAATACAGCTGTTGGGTCCAGAAGGAATCTAAACATATACCATGGCATTCACTATAGGGAGTCCAGTGACTCACTACTCTGCATATGCACTTTCTGGGTCATTCTTCAGAGACTAGTTTGTCTGTTGACGCCCTGAATTAAATTATCCAGCTGTGAGTAGACACACAACTTTTAGGGGTGTACTAGAGACATACCGAGTCAGACCTAAATCTATTGTGTTTCTATCACCAACAGCTGATGCCAAGGAAATAAAGGACAGGAGCAAAGTATAGAGATACTGCTTCAGAGTTCCTTCCCAGAACAATGCCTGAATGTGCTTGAGTGCTCTTGTCTCTAGTGAGATACTGGATTAAAAAGTTTGCAGAGATGTTTCAGTGGGATTGCTCTCAAAAGCAGAGACAAAAAAAATCTTTTGTTACCCTAGGAATCCTTACAGACAAACTCTATGTTCTATGCAACATCTAGAACCTCAATCGTACACCCCCTGCCTCATCTGTGCAAGAGGTGTTGCCTTCTGTGCTTGTATTCAAATGAGCTATGTTACTCCTTAGCAGTCTGTTTTCAATGGGTTATATGCAGGGGGTTTGTGCCACTCAGGTACGCTGGAAAGATCGTGCAGGTTTTGATAACAGTAGGAAAGTGTTTCAGGTTTTGGTCAGGAAATTGTAGGCTAGGGTTTTGGTAATTTGAGGCAGCTAAAGCTTTTGATAGCAATGAGAGAAAAGCTTCTCTTTCCCTCTCACTCTCCTGGTTCGGGACAAATGCAACCCATGTGGCACTGAGCTTTGCAGTTTCCACTCGCTATCACAGTGGTCCTGGTTGTAAGCCATCTTGTCACAGCATTCATCCATTGATTAGAACAGACAGACACTTCAGCCTGATGTTTCTGCTGTGCACACTGGCAGTGAAATAATTAAGACTGTGTTGTAATAGCAATGACCAGCAATCTCATAGCTACGTTAAAGCGTGACGAAGCAGGTCTCACTGTGTTAAACTATTCTGCTGTCTGAGTTGGCTGGCTGCAGTTTTGGCCTGCTGTTGACTTTCAGCTGTTTTTTGGTGGGTTACTTGTCATAGCAATAGGAGCTGTATAGTCTTCATGTAGATTATTAACAACGGAGTATGGATTTTGTGGATTATCTTCCTCAGTAAACTGTTCTCAGTCTTCAGCACTGTGTTTGAAGGACACCTAGCTGACGGGTGCCTGATCCAGGACTGAGGTTTCCAGGCAGGACTGCAATCAGGTCAGCAGCTCTGTTTTCAGGCAGAATTTGATCCTACTGGGTCATGTAGGCAGGGGGTTATCCTTCATTGCTTTTCCACAATGCATTGGTTAATGATAAATCGGTTAATGACAGTACAATTATAATCTCTTCAGCAGGTAGGTAGGCTGAATTTAGTATTTCTGTACCTCTTGTGTCTCTCTTTAATTGCAAATAAAACAAAAAAACACCCAAGAAACATTCTTAGATGCTTTTGTAATTGCTGATGTTCTTGAATGAAGTCTGATAAAGCTGTGTCTAGGCATAGCTTAAGGCTGCTAATTCAAGGTGGTCTATAATAGTCACCCTTGATGCATTTCAGGGCTGACTTGTAAGCTCAGTACTGTAGCAACCTATGTGTCTAGATATCAGATCTGGGATTTTAGGTAAGAGAATGAGAAAAGCTATCTCTTTGAAGGCAAGAAAGCGCCAGCGATTTAAAAGGAGACAGTTACTGTGGAAGTAGACTGTACGAAGTGGCATAAAACCCAAACCTGCCTTGTAAGAGATACAAAGTCAGATCTGTGGGTCACTCACTAGTATCAGAAGATCTGTGTGCTTGCTTATGTGAGAATATAGCTTATAAAAACACAGCACAGTTTGGATTTTATTTTCCTGCATGGTTGCTCTCACTTTTTTTTAATGGTCAATGCTGGCTTGCGTTGACTGTAAAATTAGGTCAATTGCTTTGTGGTATCCTGGTGGAATTCACTTTAACATGTGTGTTCATCTGATAACCATCATCTTGGTTACCCACAAGGACTGAATACAGCACCACAGAGCTAAATACATTAATCTTTGCATCCTGAAGTAAGATTTAACAGGCTTGCTTCCTGTGCCATAGGCTGATCTTTCATTCCTAACTTGACTTTAAAAGAAAACTTTAAAATATACATTTATCTTTCTTCTATTCGGTTTTACGAAGCTGAGTATTTGAAAGCTGTGAGAGTGATTTGGATGGGGCATGAGCTAACTGCTAACTGAAGTCAAACAGAAACCATCTGGTTAAGAAGCTACTTCCTAACTGCTTAATCGAGTTTTTCTTGCTTGCCTTCTGAAGCAGCTGGGTCTGATGTAGGGGAGTAATTCCTGTGTATTTAAGTTCTTTAGTCATAAACGTAACTTATTTCATTCTACATTCCAAATGGACGTGACTGACTTTTGTACGATGCTTATTCTATAGAGAGGGGTCAGATTTAATTTTCTTCTACAAGAGTTAAAGAAAAATAGGGCTTTACGTCAAAATATTCTTGTATGTTTTGTTTGTTTGATGTTTTTTTTCCTTGCACAAGCATAAAAGCTCCTCTAGATTTAATACCCTAACTTCAGACATTGCTTTTCACCCTGGTGTCTGATGCTCAAGTCCTTATAAGCACTCAGAGTTTGGCTTCAGTCTCCTTTTGTAAATACAAAAATTTTAGTGCAGAAACAGCAGGTGCTCCCTTCCTGAGGCAGATTCATTGACAATGTAATACAGAATGAAAACTGAGCTGGATAACACTGCAATTCTAACACAATAGAGTAGGTCCTGTACTTCCTGAGTGCCCTTTATGTAAAATATTGCAGGCAACTTGGAAGTTTCAAATTCACCCAGAGATGGGGAAGCTAAAATGAGACCATTATGTTTTATGTAACCACTGTGTATGCAATTTCCTTAATCAGGACTCTGTTAAAATTCTTTTTGTTAAAGTAAATACTTCAGCATATCATCTATGAAATGTAAATATAAAGCAACAAACTTATGAAGGCTGTTTTATCCTCAGCAGTGAGTTCTAGGCTGAATGATAAACTGAGGATAGAATAATAATTTTGATAATCTTTTATCTAGCACTGTTCTGAGTGTTGTTGAGCAAGGTGCTTTATGGAAATGAGTGACACACCACTCTTGCAGACATGGAAGCTGGGCATGAAAGTTACATGAAGATCACATGTGCCGTCAGTGACAGAGAAAGGAGTGCAACTCACAACACAATTCCTGGACCAAAGCAGGAAAACTTGACTTACAACTCTGAATCTTCATTTAATTTAGAGTGTGGGAAGGCTGAGTTGTTGTAACGGATAGTGAAGTCTGATTTCTTGCTTGTATGATAAAGTGGATAACAAATTATATAGGTTTGGCATCTGGATATTCCTAACACTAATAAATTCAAAAGAATTAACTATTTGGGATGAGCAAGTACTCATTAGTTGAGGAGATCTGGACCTGTTCACATCTCTCTGTTATGGCAGGGGAATTTTTCATGCTCTAGCAGATTGGGTTCAATCAGAATTAGCCATGAAGTCACATTGAATGTGACTAATAGCTTCTAAGCTCTCCAAAAGGTGATAAATAATTCTGGAAAGGACTGAATTCTCTATTTTAAGTTTGGGATTTTGAGTTTCTTTCAGGAATATATTTAGTCTAAAGCAATCAGGAAAAGTAAACTTCTTAAAATTAAAAAAATAAAGGGTGCATTCATCCTTAAACTAAAATTTATTTTTTTTTTTTTTTAATTCCAATTTAGCAATAAATCCCAGACCCACTTATTTGCCCCCTACCTCTGAGTTACAGATTTGATGAGCCACTAATTTATCAAAAAGGCTAGGGGCCCCAGTAGTGAAAGTTGTGACATTTACACCCTTTTGTGAATCAAAGCCAGACTTCTCAAAGCTCAATGCTCCAGCTGTGTTGAAGGCCTGGAAAACATTTTTCTTTGGCATCTAGCACCAGCGAAGCCCCTTACAGTAGAATTGCTCCAATTAATTGCCATCCTGGTGAATTTGGACTGCCTCCACCTGAAGCAGTGCGAAACAAGGGTTGCTTTCAAATTGTGGGCAATTTTCTGTCTCTGAGGAGATTGTTGTGATTCAGATTAGTTGTGTTGTGTGTCCATCCATGTGTCCTGTCCTTCCCCTCCAACAACAGTGTCACATTGGGAAGGACTGCAGTATCTCTGGTTGAATTCAGTGGGTAATCTTATTGGGTTCGCAGAGTTACTTGGAGAACTGAGAGCTTCAGTCTGTATGATGGACTACTGCCCAGTGTGGCTAGTAAAAGTAAGAACACTGTTAAAGTCATTACCAGAGAAAAAACACACTAGCTAACTTCAAATAGGCTGTTGGTTTCTTGAGACAGGTCCAAGCTTCTTTTGATACTGAGAATCTTGCCAGTTACTCACCCTTTATATATGTATATATAAAATGTTCCTTTTTAGCCTGAACTGCTAAGAAAACAAGACATATGTGAGCTCACTGTCTGTTTAGACCTCCCCATTCCCTTCCCTCCCATACCTTTTAGTCCCGCTACTCAATTTTTGCCAACTCTGAAAGAAGGCTTCAATGATCATTGAATTCAGAGAATCATAGGGTTGGAAGGGACCTCTGGAGATCATCTAGTCCAACCCCCCTGCCAGAGCAGGGTCACCTTAGAGCAGGTTACACAGGAACGCGTCCAGGCGGGTTTTGAATGTCGCCAGAGATGGAGACTCCACCACCTCTCTGGGCAGCCTGTTCCAGTGCTCTGCCACCCTCAAAGTAAAGAAGTTCCTCCTCATGTTGAGATGGAACTTCCTATGCTCAAGTTTGTGCCCATTACCTCTTGTTCTGTCACTGGGCACCACTGAAAAGAGCCTGGCCCCATCCTCCTGACACCCACCCTTTAAGTATTTGTACACATTAATTAGGTCACCCCTCAGCCGTCTCTTTTCCAGACTAAACAGACCCAATTCCCTCAGCCTTTCCTCATAAGAGAGGTGTTCCAGTCCCCTAATCATCTTGGTAGCCCTATGCTGCACCCTCTCCAGCAGTTCCCTGTCCTTCTGGAGCTGGGGAGCCCAGAACTGGACACAGTACTCCAGGTGTGGCCTCACCAAGGCAGAGTAGAGGGGGAGGATGACCTCCCTCGACCTGCTGGCCACACTCTTCTTGATGCACCCCAGGATGCCATTGGCCTTCTTGGCCACAAGGGCACATTGCTGGCTCATGGTCATCCTGTTGTCCACCAGGACTCCCAGGTTTCTTTCCACCGAGCTGCTCTCCAGCAGGTCAGCCCCCAACCTGTACTGGTGCATGGGGTTATTCCTCCCCAGGTGCAGCACCCTACACTTGCCCTTCCTGAATTCCATAAGGTTCCTCTCCGCCCAACTCTCCAGCCTGTCCAAGTCTCTCTGTATGGCGGCACAGCCTTCCGGTGTGTCAGCCACCCCCCCCAGCTTTGTGTCATCAGCAAACTTGCTGAGGGTGCTCTCTATCCCCTCATCCAAGTCGTTGATGAATATATTGAAGAGGACTGGGCCCAGTACTGACCCCTGGGGAACACCACTCGTCACTGATCTCCAACTGGCCTCTGTGCCCCTAACCACAACCCTCTGAGCTCTGCCTTGCAGCCAGAATTCCCACTGGTTTGTGTGACACCAGGAACTGAGCTGAGGAAGGAGCTGCTGCTATCTCCCCTCTGGCAGAAGAGCAGGGCATCTGGCTGGTCAGCTTGCTGGTCACCTAGAAGGTGACTGGATACAGCGTGGGCTGCCTCACACCCCACTGGGTACTGGGTGAATACCGTGGGGACCTGGGCTGTTGCCAGGAGAGGTGGTTGAGAAGTAACGCCCACAGCATGCGAGCAGGAAACCAGGCTTCCCTAGCTGTGCTGCTCGCAGCACAACTGTTTTAGCAAGACTAGGTATGGAGATGTGTTGCTCCTCTGACTTCTTCAGTTGCTCAGGCATTTACTGTGTCTGCTTTTCTGCTTCTGGCCACGTGCAGAGCTGCACTCGTATCACTATTCAAATAGCTCTTAGACTCTGAAAGAACAACAAAAAGAAGTCTTGGCTGTACTGAAGCCAACAGCAAGACTTTGGTGGCCTTTCCATTGTGTTTGGTTTCACTTGAGGGCTTCTTACTTATTCCTATAGGACCTCAAGCCTTTGAAATCATTGTAAGCAACATCAGTCTTCCCATGACAGGGATGGCTGGATTTGTGTTTAAGGGTTTCCCTTTTCTGATAAAGAGGTCTGAGAAGGGAAGGTTTTAGGTGATGGTGAATTGGCCAAGGGAAGCTCTTTTGGGTAGAAATCACAGGATCTACTTTGGTTGTTGCTCCATCCATTCCCTATATGTATGACAACATGCTTGAGTGTGTAACTTCTGTCTTGTAAAAATTACAGGCCACAGGGTTTCTCTTCAAAGGTGTGTAACTTCAACACATCTCTGGGTTTTGTATTGTGGCTTATTCCTACTAGATATTGCCACCAGAAATTCTCTGAAGACAGACCATTTTCTGTGAAAGATCCTGGTCTGTGAAATAGGTTTCTACTGCTCATCTAGCAATGGGTGTATGCTATTCAGGCAAACGACAAGATGATAGATCTTGCCTGATGTTACTTATCTGACTCCTTATCTATCAAGAAGGAGAACTGATTGATGACACTGCTTTCCTTCTGGACATATATTTGTACGGGTCTATATTTTCTAGAAATACTTAAATTTTTAATACATATGAACATTCTTCATTCTCTCTGAGCGGAAGTACAAAAAACCAACAAGCAACTTTCTCGTTGTTGTAGAGATGTTTACATGACTTGCAGTCTTACTGTAAGTAGGGTGGAAAGGCACGTGTTGAACTGATTATGTATAAAGAATCTGTTCCAGCAATATAACCCCTGCACTCTTTTTATAAACAAACACAAATTCATGCGTTCTGACTTATGGAAAGCATTGGTTAGGATTTAACAGGATTTTTTTGGGAAAAAAGTGAGCGGAAATCTAAGAAGGAAACAGTAAAGGAACTTGATCCTGATGAATTAACACAAGAGAAACCAGACAGGTCATGAAATGTTTACTGGAAGAACTATCTTCCTAAATGACTTCATACTTCACCCCTTGTAGTCTCCACATGGGCCCAAAACAAACCACTTTGAATTAAAGATGCACATACGTGCTTTGAAATGAAGAAATCTTATTTGTCGCTACCAAGACTGTGGCTCTAGTATCACAGTATCACAGTATCACATATCTGCTGTAACTGATAGAAATGGCTGCAAATCAGTAAGTCCATGCAGAAGGAAACTTCTGTTTCAGCACTTGCTTTTTCTTCTGTCTCTGCCTTGGCTCAGGCTGACCACAGGCTGCACCTCTGTGCACCAACGCGTCATACCACAGCACTGGTCTTTTTCTGCAAGTACATGGACACAGCACCTGAAGTGTACTTGGGACTCATCATCACTTTCAACAGAAAATTAAAAAACCCTAAAATGAACAATATGAAATATTTTATTCATGAATTAAATCTTTTCCCAACAAGAGGATACTCTTAAGTCTCCTACTATCTTGTAATGTATTTTAAGACATACGGGGTTGTTCCATGAAGGTTAATTATTTTTTTTTTTTTAAAAGTGTTAAAAGGGTCTTTCTGAGGGTATGGAGAGACTGTGCAAGTACTGTCACTGTGTCAAAGGTGAGCTGTGGAAAAAATGAGATTCAAGAAGTAACATCCTGGCATTTAAATTTCCAGGCAGCTGTGTGAGCTACTGTTTCTTCCTAAATCAGCAGTGTCTCATGGGAAATGGCTGGGACAAGCTGCTGGGTGTTTTTACGTCACTGTAGTGAATCTGCTCTTCCTGAAAAGCTGGAACCTATTTATTTTTAACAGTCCCGCTTATTTCCCAAGGGTCAGCATGTTTTCACATACTTCATTTTAAAAATTTCTGAAGCAGAAATGACGATTAGACCTGTCAGTCCTTTCACAATGGAAGGTTTTGTTTGCTGCTGGCTCCCTTGCCTCCTTTCAGGGTGGTAAGCCATAAGGTTTTGAGATGAGAATACAGTAAGTGACACATTTCCACTTTCTGACATTGCCTCCAATTTGCTGTAATCGTAACCGTGTTCTAATACCCTTTTGTTCAAGCTAACCTGGCAATAAAAGTTAAATGCCAGCATATACAGGATGAGTATGTAGATAGAGAGGTAGTGCAGGCAGTCTACCTGAGTATTATTTGAAGGTTTCTGGGCTTGTAATTAATCTCTCTTACGCTAATTGATTTCTGTTGCAATTGGTAACTCCCTTCTTCTGGGGGCTCTACCTTCATGTGCCTCACTGGTTCTCCTGTTTGCAGGCTGCCAGGGATGGGAGGAAGGATGTAGCAGGGGCACGAGCTCTAGGAGAAAAGAGGGCCAAAGGCACCCAAACAGCTGTTCCCACAAAACGCGGTGACACATCAAGGGCTTAGCGTTAAAATGAAATGGAACCGAATGTGCTAGGTTTCTCTTTTAGCTGACTGCTTTCACAACCAGTTTGTGAGAAAATCTGAAATTGCAGTTGTTTGTTGTAATATGAGGCATAAATGTATGAGGATTTTCCAAAAGACTGGCTTTCTAGTTCCTAATCTACTCTAATAGCAACTCTTCTGGTCTGTGTCTGCTGCATATTCTTGACATGCTAAGTGTGGGCTCTCACTGCAGAGATGTTTATCACTGACTGTGCTGGTCTTCCAATACGCATGGATATTTTTGTGAATCTGTGAAAGTCGCTATTTTTCCTCTGTCTGTGTCCTACGGGAATTAGAGCTTCAGCAAAGCTTTGAAAAGTAGTACATTGTTTCCTAACACTGTAATGAGGTATCCATTTAAGCCTGCTATGGAAGGCAATAGTCTTCATTTAAACAAACAGGTAGTAGATGACTTTCCTGACTCTAAGGAGTCATTATCTTTCTTCTGAAAAATGTTAATTCCAGTTAGTTGTAAATACTTCTTTAAAGTGCTTTTCAAGTCTTGAGTATAACACTTATTCCTGCCCACAGAAACAGCTTTTATATACAAATCTTACTAGAACAGTTCCAAATATTTTCCCATTTTAATTAATTATTCTTAGAACTATATTCAGGACATATTCTCTTACTGTAGATATATTAGGACATTAGATGACTATTCCAGAAGTGCAAATAAAAGTGATTCTCAAGATCTATTGGCTATTTAAAATCATTTGTGGTTGAAGTGAATGGGGAGATTAATAGTATTAGTAAAAGTGGGAAATGTTTATGTATTTAAGAGTTCCTCTACTGTAAATGCCAGGCTTTTGAAAGAAGAATGAGTTGCATTGCAACCCAGATAATGGGTTGCTTTTAATTTACTACTTCAGGTAAAGAGCTAACTGAAGTACTCTGCTGTAGCAAGTGAGTCGAAGGGGTTTTTTTATTCAACATATACATCCTGGCCTGATATCTACAGGGAATTGACAAAACACCCAAGATGTCCTGTTCCAGAAGCAGTCAAGTATTGAGTAAAACCTGGGATGAATCATTTAGGCTTGGTCTTCACTTTAGTTTTCTGAAAAGCCTTTCTGGAACATATTTTTTTCAAAAAACACAGTGGTAAAAAATAGGGACAAATGCTCCTATTTTTATGTATGTAGCTTCAGTAAAACACCAAGTTATTTCAAAGACACTAGCACACTCCATCACTGATAAGAACATAGAGGAGTTATGTTGCTGATGTGAAGTCCCAGCCCGGTGGCTCATTTCCAAGACAGTCAAGAACCCAAGGTAAATATCTCCTTGGAAGATACTGTTGATTACAGACTTACCAAAATTCAGCTAGCTCAAAACTGGCTTATAAAGCAATTTCTTAATTGAGGTGACTGAATGACTACCATAATATCCCAGATCAGGAAGAATGTGAGCCTAATACATGTAGTTAGGACAAATTATGAAGTAGATTTGTAACTCCATCTTTGGGGCTTACTGCCATGAAAACAATAAAGCTGTTTCCTGGGAACTTAAGATACTTGAAGGAATTTCATGCACGAGGCTGAATGCTGTTTTAATACACAGCATGGGAGAACTTCCTTAATTTCATTTTTCAAGAGTCTTTTATGTGGAATCCTTCACTGGTAATGGCATTTTCAAGGTAATAAGCAAAGTATCCTGCAGGCACAAGCACTGAGTCAAAGTCAAGGCAGTGGTAGAACATTACTCCAATATTCTCCTGTTGCTTCTGTGGGCGTTGTCCCCATTACAGTACTATGTTACACTAGACTAAGCTTAAGTACCCTTAATTGTCACAGCACAGTACAGCAGGTACAGGAAAAAGCAGCTACTGTGAAGTCAGTCAGGTGGTGAAGATTCATTCACAGCACCATAGACTTTGGACTTGCATGTGGCAAGGTAGTATACCAACTTTGAGACTTTGGGGATAACTTGACTGCTTAGATATGAATTTCCTACGGAAATTGCATTTTTTTTTTTTCCTCCTCTAGGGAGAATGGAAGGAAGGCTTGTGCTTTTAAGTCAGAAATGTCTTTTCTTAGCACACCTTGCCCCAGATAGCAGAAACAATCTATATAGTGGTTTTTTCTTCTCTCTTGTTAATGAATGAATGGGCAAGATTGTTCCAGTTGTGACTTGACCTCAATTAACTTCAGTGATCTGGGATTATGCTGGTCCATTGAGTTTCTCTCAGGTTTGGTTGGCTGCCAAAATGAATCATAGCAATATGAGGGCTTCTTACAAGTAAGGCTTGAACTTGGATTCATTCATTCAGTTATCTTTCTTTCACTGGCAAACCACACAGTTGCTTACATTAGCACCTGTAAACAGAATGGTGAGAATCCTCCACAAAGTGTTTCTCTCCACAGCTTTCTTGACAAATATATCACTCAATTTCTTGTTGTCCTAATCATTGGGAGAAATGTGCAGCTCAAATTTTCCAAGTAAACTTTAGTCCTTATGCGCACATTTCCCTTCTAGAATAATGACCTTCATGGTTATCTCACTTTGTGATTTCTTTTGATAAATTTAGCTCTGGTTAAAAGTGTTAAACCTCATTTATATTACAATGAATATGCTCAATCTTGGACGCCAAGTGGTTTCAGACCACGCCGAGAGACACTTGAAAACCCTGGGGACTGGAGGCACAAGGCAGAAAGTCCTGGCCAAGCACTCGTTTAGAAAGACCAAAAGAGCTGGTAGGTCTCATTTGGCTCTCTTGTTACTCTTGGGCTGGCACAAGGAGGAAAAGAGAAGGGGAGCACAGCAACTCAATTAACATCCCTGGAGGCTGAAGTCTCCCTTCGACGGAAAAAGCAAGGGATGCTGCAGTGCAGGCTTGATAAAATGCCACAAGGGCACCCTCAAACTCATTCTCAAGGGAGCTCTCTAGAGGAGAAACATTCTTGTTCCTGCACCTGTGACCTTGCTGCTTACGTTGTCAGAGATGACTGCAGACTCAACCAGTTTTGAGCTGGAGGTCACTGCCTTAGTCTGAACTGTGGACCTGATATTGCTCCTGACATGGGTACAGGCCTTGGAACACAAGCTACCTCCTCATCTACCAAAAAATAACACTGCAGGTTTCCTTCTGCTGGTGATATCTCTGCCCTAAGAAAATTGAAAACACTTCTCTGAAGCGGCTGTTGTTTGGGGCCCATTAATGTTTGGTATGCATTAGCGTTTGAGCTTGGGCCAGTATTCTTATTATCCTTCCTTTGTCCTGATGTCCTAAATCTCCTATTTCATTCTAGATGCACGTCATTATCTGAATACTGGGCTCACCTCCACAGTCCCAGGGATTATTTTGTTGTGATTAGATAGTTGTAGCTAGTATAATCCCCGTACTTTCTTACGCAAAACCTGTTCAGAGCTTCCCAGTTCTTGTCTCTCTCGGAGAAGTGTATATGCAGAGTTGTGTGGCCTTTGTTTATCGGGTGATGGTAGGGAACAGCTGGGCTCCAACTGCAATTTTGGATAGTTCCCCATCTGTAGAGTCAGAATTTGTGAACGTAGAAAGTCTGGTTACTGCTGGAGCTAGCACGTGCATGTGTTGATGTGCACTGAGAGCAGGCGCAGGCTGAAGTTGGAAGGAGACGTGTCAAGAAGCTGAAGGGACAAGGCTGTAGGCTTACTGTGATATCCTGCTGCTGACTGCCGCGTCCCAGAACCTGTGACAACTGGCTGCAGGAGCTGGGGGGTGTGAAAAATGGAGGGCACACCTGCTGTTTCGAAGCCCTCAAGTCCATATGCCGCAAGTCGCCGTAGTCCTCAGTTCCTCAGCTGATGGTGTGTTTAAATCTATGCTCGTACACGTGGATGCGGTCTTTCAGCAGGTTCTGGTTCATGGACAGAGTCCCAGAGGTACCCCTGCAGAGCAGGGCACCCCGCAGCTTGCTCGGTCTCTCCTTGTAGGGCTGTAGGTGTGACATGCTGCATGCAGTCCCACCTTGCTGTGGAGGCTACACGTTTGTTGGGCCTCTGGAGATGTAGAGGCAGGCTGGAACTGGCTCTGCTTACAATGCAAGGGAGAGTATACCACAGCGATGACACACTGCCCCTTTTTTAGACTTTCTAATCAGGGACAGGGTGCAGCCTGGTCAATGGCAATCAGGCTTATTCACACTATCTCCATCAGTGCACTTCAGTCCTCTTCAGTTCTGGATGAAGGAGGTATTTTCAGCACTGTTTCTCATGGTAATTTGCACATTCAAAGCTGCTTTTTAAGACCACCTAACCAAAACTGCCAAAACAAAAAGCTGTCCTAAGAAACCAAACTGAAGAAATTAAAGGAAATAAGCTTTTGTTCGGTAAGGCTCCAGAGAACAAGAGAAAATATAAGCAGTACATACGTCATCTCCATCCCAGTTTTATGTTCCCTCTCTGGCAAGGAAGATCTTGTTGGCTTTCTCCTAAAGAAGTGGATATCTATAGTCTTTCTCCAGAGCCAGGATTTCCTGACTCATAAATGCTGTTGGTAGACAGCAGGCAGCTAGATGTCTCCACTCCACTGCAGTTCTCACCAGATTTTGTATGGGTATTTGTTCTCTTTAATTCCATCTTTCTGCTAATCCAGTAGATGTGAGGGAGGACTGCACCAAACTAAGGTTATACCTCCCTGGCATTTATGTTGTTATCTCTCTCTCCTCCTGTAAATATAATCTTTTGTCCAACAACCTACAGCCTCCTTGTGATACAAAGCCACTGCATAATTTGTTAGAGTTATTTTTAAGATCTACGTGCAAATTGTACACATGCAAATGTATGCAAAAGAGGAAATTGAGCTTTGCTCAAGGGAAACCTTACCTAAGAGGTATAAGAGTAGGCTGATCTACGCTCATTGTTCACCAATTATCAAGGTGCTATGCATTCAGAATTAGAAGGACCCTTAGGATAACTGTCTGACTTCCCGAATAGTGGATCCTAAGGAATCTCAACTAGAAACTTTTGCAACAAGATTATAATCTCGGGAAAGATATCCAACCAGTCTTGAGTTAAAGACTCCAGACAGAGTGAATTGTGTCCCAGGGAAGCGGTTGCAACAGTTAATTAGTGACTCTAAAACACAGAAGACTTTGTTTAGCTTCATCTTTCAGGCACTGGATTGCAGTCTGACTCTTCAATATGTGTTATACTGCTTTTTTTTTATAGTTAATGTTTTAAACCAGTGTCACATGGAATTGGATCCAAAAGATTTATGGAAGCCTGTTACCTCAAGATGGTTCTCTTTTAACATATGCATTTATAAACAGAAAGAAAACAAAACAAAAAAATAATGTATTTTTTTAAGAGGCCCCATAGGCTGTTTCTATAAGACTATGGTAACTGGTTGATTGTGTTACTTTCCTTTATTTTACATAGTTACCACATCCTAAAATGTCACAGTTGTGCCAGTTGAGCTATATTAACCATACGCACATGCTCTTAATCAATGGGAAATGAGAAGAAATACTGGCTAGGTTGGCCTGCAATAAGACGTAAGATAAATCCAGTTATTTTCCATTTGTTCTAGTCTCTACCCATTCACGTAACAATTACAGCAGCTTCAGGGGCACATAATAGTCGACGACCCTGTGTGAGCTCCTTTGCTTTTCCAGTTTTGCCTAGGAATGACCAATGGCTACATCCTGTTTATTTTTTTGTTGATGTGGTTTGTTGTTGTGTTTTTTGTTTTTTTAAATATTGGCTTTACAGTAGCTTTTTTTCCAGTAATCTGGAACTTCCAATTGACTTTCCATGGACTTCAGTGCTTTTTGGATCAGGTCTTAAAATGAACATCTGGTTGGAAATTCATTAGCCAAGGCCTAACAGGACAGCCTCTGCAACCCAAATACCTTCAGATTTTTTGCTTTGGTACTCTTTGAACATCTTACAGTTCCTGAGACCACTGGATTTTTTTACAGTAACGCAGTGGCTCCGACAGCAACGTCAGCGTGGCATTGACAACGTGCTCACCTGCTGTTCTCTGATCTTGTTATTTCCTCTTCAGAAGTGCAGCTCAACATATTTCTGGCTATGCCGCCCAATACACAGGATTTACAGCTCAGCTGAGCTAATGTTGGTATTGGAAGGTTACCTTCTTATTTTCTCCCATTCCCTTTCCATTTAGTCAAGAAACTGTGTTGTGTTTTTCTATAATGATTCCAAGCTCTCGGTAGGTGTTAGGAGGAGAGTTCCTCTGCTCTCCCCCAGCCAACAGGTTAGCAGCAGGCATTGGCACCATCATTTTTATGTGACTGTTGAGTCCTCTTTTAGAACTTGGAAGCGATCTAAGTGGTATTTTAGGCTTTGAGGGCTCACTTCATCTGCAGAGGAGATATTCAGGAGAAATTCCAAATGAAGGGGAGTCAACCTCAGCTATATATGTTTGCATTTATTATTACAAATACACAGGGGTATAAAACCAGGGAAAGTAAAACCTGACCCATTTCATCTATCCTGTTTTAACTTGCTTCCAGTAGTTTACACAAGCAGGAAAATACATGAGGACACAGGGGAAAACAGGCTTCTAGAGAGGTTGCATTAATCTGGGAAAAAAAAAAAATAAAATATCCCAATGCACATTAAAAAAGGCAAATTTAATAGTTCATTTAGCAAAGACATCAATGCCTGTAGACACAGAATTTTTACAGCTCTGCTGGATTCCACCCTTTAAAAGTTTTTGTTGTTAAAACCATAATTTTATAAATGTTATTCTTGTCCTTTTTTGGACTTTCTCTATTTAATCAGTTTAAAGTGTATGCAGATTATCTAGATCCCTACTGGTGTGGATTTTTCTGACTAGCAGTGCATTTATAGTTAAACAAGTGAGGCATTTGGACTGTAGTCATTTTGATTTATAGCAGCAGGAACAAAGCGAGAGAGTACAGACGTCAGTGCTGCTGCTGCTGATCTGGCAACAGAGACTTCCTAATGTACAAATTACGTCTTTCACCACACAATTCCCCCTCTACCCTAACTAGAGGCAGGGAGGCATGCTTATTTAATGCAGTGTGTGCATTCTATACAAAGGTGTATGTACAGTACTGGGTGGATATTATATTGCTCACTTTAGGCATACAGTTTATATTTCACTGTGGTTTTGCATTTTAAAATGAAATTTCCATAATGGCAAATATGCAGTAATTCAGCTTTCTTGCCTCTTCTAGACAGAACAGTCAAGTGTGAGTTAAAGCCAGTTGTGGAGGTGGCTGTGGTGCTTTACCCATACAGGCACCTGTCCATGAGAAACTGCAGTGAAACTATTAATTCATTGTCTGTAGACCACCAAAACCCCATGGTGTTTTGTCCACATCTGGCCCTGGAGGCCGTTGCATAACTGCCCCATGGGTGAAAGGCTCCAGATGTTCATGCTTAGCTCCCTGCACCACCGAGTGAAAGGAGAACTGCTTTGATAAGTAATATCAGATGAGAGTGGTGAAACTAAGCAAGATGCCAGAGGAGATCTTGTCTCAGTGGTGGGATTTCAAATTCCAGGGCTGAGGGTAACTGTCCATACCTACTTCTATTCTGCATTGTAAAGATTCTGCCAGTTTTCCTTCACAAATGGTATGAAGTATTCCACTAACCAAAAACCAGACTTGACTCAGCTGGATAAAACAGAATCTTCTGGCAGTCATCACGCCCAGGGACAAAGCATCACAGGGCTCTGGTTAATAGGTGGCTGCATTTCATTAGTGGCTGGAGTGATTCCTGTGCATATAGCACCATAGCCCGTATCTCTGTGAAGCCTTTAAAGCACTTCGGGATGAAAATAGCTCAATGCAAAATAATGGTCTCAATTTAGCCCTGCAATTTGCAGCCAAAGACTTGGAGCAACTCCCAAGGCAGAGCAAAGATTGACTTGTTTCAAACCTGCTTCTCTGAAGGCAGACCCAGGGAGCGCAGTGCCATGCTCTGCGCAAAAGCCGGGGGCTCCCCCTCGGACACTCAGCAGCCACCGCTCCCCTTCCCAGCAAAGACCAACTGTTTCTGCAGAGGCAGGAGGCCACTTCCCGCTCTGTGCCCATCGTTCCCCCGTCAATATCTTACGGCACATGCTGGCAACGGCTACCCTTACTCTCAGGAGGTCAGCTTTTAATGTGGGAAAATAAACAGCAAAGTCAGCCTTGTATTAATACGTACTAGAGCACACTATTTGTCCCTTCTCCCATTTAATGTGCTTGGGTACTGAGAGCCGCATCATTCATAATGCGAAAAACAGGCACAAACAAATCCTGAGGTCAGTTTTGCTGCACTGAAAGAAAATGGTTAAAAAAATAAAAATGTGTAAGAAAGCGCAGTCATGGTGGTAGAATGTAAATGACCGTGGGTCAAGGTAGGCCACTTGCTGTCCCTGGGACTCTGCAGGAGCCTTTGCCGGTGCCCGTCTCTCTTTCCTCACGCGTCCTGTGATTGGGGCAGATTGAGCCGCTCGTGTGCTTAAATCATATCGCGTACAGCCAGCCTGGGCTCGGTCAATTCCCTGAAAACCTCGGTCCTATGTGGCTTTGTGGCCTCTCTGCTAAATGGATATTTATTGAGGAGAATCCCTGCTGATACAATTAAGCAAAACAGAGTTGAACAGAGATGTAACGTAAATGCAGTTGTATGCATAAGTTGGGTATTAAAATGCGTAAGCACATTCCTGTTGTCGTAAGGATCCCTGTTGCCACCCAGCATTGTTTTTATGATACCAGGTTTCTATTTGCCTTTTTTTTGTGTGTAAAAAATGCAAAGAACAATAAGTTTCAAATGCACAGTGAAGCCCTTGCTGTGCACAAGTTATTCAGTTGTTAGATTCCTTTTTCTCTTCAGAAATCTAGTTTGTGGTCTAATTGCTTGCCCTTTTAAATTTTTTTTCCCTTATATTTCGAAGCAAAATGGGTTATTCAAAGTAGTTGGCGCTACAGAACCAAACTGTTTCTGAAACTGTTGCTTTTTGCATGGAGAGGGAAAAAAAAACCTATTTGCTACTGTACGATTGTTAATACACCCAGTCCCAAGCTGGAAGGGAGCAGGACTGGGTGCAGCTGGGGGATGTAAAAATGGCTGTGCCTCATACCACTGGGAGTTGGAGGGCACCAGGCTTGTTTGAAGTCTAAATTAATATGGTCTTTAGGCTGCTCTCATTTACACAGCCAATCCCCGACCTCAAAGGACCTTTATCTGCTGGGGAGGTGCCAGGAGGAGGAAGCTGGTTTTGGGTTCCTTGCATGGCGGCAGCAGGGAGGTGTGGGACCCATTCCAGTCACCCAACGTCACCAAGGATTCCTGTCAGGGCGGGCAGGGACTTGGCACAGCAGCGGTTAAGCTGGATTGGAACGGGGCAGGGTTTGGCCAGAGCAGAGTTTGCTGCAGCTCTGCCAGCCAAATCTGGTGACGCTCGAATTCACCGATTCCCATTGACTTTAACAGGACCAGGATATTGTCCCCTCTCCGGCCCAGCCTGGCACAGGTGCCTTCTGAAGTAGGGCAAGGCCCAAACCCACAAAAAATCCAGGGAGCTTTGCCATCAGATTCTCCGGAGGCAAAGAAAAGGGGTTGAAAGAGAGACAGCCAGGCAGAAAACGTAAATAAAATACGTTTTGTGTTTAACGGTGCCCTCAAGCCTTCCCTCTGACCTTGATGATCAGAAAAGGAAGGCAGCCGGCCCGGGTGATGCGTGCAACTGAGGACATGCACTGAGCAACCATTTTATAAACCACTGCTTTTTACAGCCCGGGACTTGATGATTCATGGCGTTGG
>VYZM01022803.1:129085-219661 GCA_013398915.1 Dromas ardeola | reverse complement strand
ATCCCAACAGGGGAAAATAATATCAATCAGCTTCCTCCTTCCTCCCTCCCCCCCCCAATAAAAAAAGAAGCACCACCCGCTAACATTTGGAAAATCAACAGAGGACTATTGCCTCTCTCTCTATTTTTCACTCACACACTCAGATGAATGAGCAAGGAAGGGGGAGACCTCAACAGCCCCTTTAGACGTGGGGCTGAATTGATGGGATTGTGATTTGTAGGATTTCTCCACTTAGTCCCTGCCTCCTACTTGCTCTCCAGCCACTCCAAAGTCTCTTCCCCTCTCTTTAAGCAGCGATTTCTTTCAATCTCTCTCTCTCTCCCTCCCTGTGTCTCTCTCCCTCACACTCTCCCTCTCTCTCCACATACACTCATCTCCCCGGAGAGAGAGTGAGGAGAAACTCAACTCCCAAACACCGACCAGATGTCGAAGAAACGCAAAGCCCTGGAGGGTGGCGGAGCCCGGCTCCCCCCCGAGGACCCCAGAGCCTGTTTTGGGGCCGGCGAGGAGCAAGGTAGGGTGGCGGAGGCCTGCAGGTGGCCGGGCGGTTGGCAGCTGGGAGCCCACCGCAGGGGCGCGTCAGCCTGGCTGGCCTCCCGCAGCCCGCCGACACCGGGGTGACTTTGGCGTTTAGGCCAGGCTGCTCCCACCACCGGGCTCGAAACTGCAGGGCTGTTCTCACCGCACCGACACTGAACTTCTGAGAGGGGAAGGGTTAAGGGGGAGCAAGGGGAAGGGGAAGGGGAGAGGGAAGGGAGGGTGGCTGAGGGGGACAGCGGCGGGTCTGCTGAGTCGTCCAGGCTCCCTTCCCCACTGCAGTTTGTCACTGGCATGGGCATAGCCACACTGCCTCATTGATTTGTAGCTTGTGTAAACCTCTGTTTGCAGGGCGCTCCCAGCTTGGGCAGCGAATGAGCTATAGGCACCTAATATATACGTTGTGGTTTTGCGTGGGTCCAGTTTCCTTCAGCAAGCCCCTCTCCCTGGTACGATTGCGGTTGCGTCACGTTGAGGCTTCAAACGCTGCACTTGCAGCGCACTCTGCATCCAGCTAAAGTTGGGTTTACCCCAGCCTTGCTGCTTTGCTGTAATTTTCAAGCTCCAAGTATTTGTGGTGAAAGCTGTTCTATACTTTTTGACAAGATAATATCAATGTAGCAGGAGAGTGGTGTAAAATCAGCTATGCACACAAGTGTGAGGGAGTTCTGCAGCCGAATTTCTTCTTCTTGTTCAGTCATCCCAGTGGGTTCCCTTCCTTTGTGTTTATTTTGACTAAGTGGGCCCAGGTGAACCAAGCTGAGCTACAGGGCTCTGGGCTTGTGGCTGTACTGTAGAGAGGAGAGGAAAATGCTGGTTGGATTCAGAGCAGTGTTTCAGCCTGTTGCGAATGGCTGTGGAGGCTACGGTGGGAGATGGTGGGTGTGTGGTGGGTTCAGATGATGACGTGAATGTGTCTCTGTGGGTGCTCAAATTCAGAAATGCAGTGCTTTTGCCTGGGCAGGTGTGCACAGAGCAGAGAGGGATGGAATGAGTGTGTTCTTCAACATGGAGTCTGTGGCCCTTTTTGTAAAGGATATGAAGGATCATAATGTCACAAGTCACCCAGATCACGAAATTCACTTGCCACCGTGGATGTTTTTGCCTTTTGCAAGGAAATGTCTCCAGTACAGTGGCTGGTGTGCTCTTCTGGTTTCATTAGAAAAGAGCACTGGTAGTAATTCAACCATCTCTCTCAAAATACATGGTTTCGGGTTTATGTGGTGGTTGGTTTTAAATTGTTTGGCTCTCCCACAGGAAAATAAGATCCATGTTCATATTTTCTTATCATTTCTCTGCTTAAGACCAGTCTTGACATGGGAGGGACGTTTTCAGACCCTGGTGAATGACTTTGTTTGCATGACAGCATTCAATGTTTTTGCAATGTGGAATTTTGCTGTTACTAACCTGGAAAATGTTACCTCTTTGTCGGCAATGGAGGAGGTTAAACACAGAAAGGGCATTCAGCATAGACCTGAAAGTTGGCTGTAGATTACATGTAATTTTAATTTAAATGTATGCCAATAGTGGGTGTAGGAGCACATTACACATTATTGTGATGCAGTGATGTGTGCCTGATTTTCATTTTCTTTTTCTGAATTCTTTTTGAATTCTTTTTTTTTTTTTTAACTCCACAATAGTATTTCCTATAACACTTCTGGTTATGTAACAAGAAACAGAAAACAAAATGTAACTTTAAAACAGGATTATTTTTTTTCTTGATTTCAGTGTGTACAAAACAAATGAAATGGAAAGTGAAAAAATATTTAATGAAGCATTGATGTCTATTTAAAGAGAGTAAATAAGGTATCATTTTTCTCGTAAGGGGACACAAGGTATTTTGTAAATCAAACTGATTGAAAACCTGTGCTTGCATGTAGGTAATCCCGGCTTGTGTTGTCTTTGACACAGTAAATGATGAAATTAAACTAAAAAATGTAGTTTTATTTCTGAGCTCAAATTTATTTTTGTGAACTTTTATTCTGTTTATTTTCTCACTCCTATGTTACAGGAAGGAATGTTGCTTGTTAATTACATTGTCTGTGACTACGTAACTGTAGAAACCATTAAGAGTGTGCAATGTATCACAATGTTGTAGGGAGTGTGTTTTTGTGTGAGATGGTGGATGTGAAGCTTTCTTAAGACCTGAGATGTGCAGGTAATTTTTTGGGATTATTCTGAAGTATTGCATTATGAAGCACTGTGCTCTTACAGCAGGTTTACTACCTCAGTGGAGTAGGCATACTTGCTAGTTTGGAGGGAGAGTGTGTAATATTTGCCCAAAAGTATGGAAAAGCCATGTAACTCCTGGGTTTTAGTGTTAAAACGTGTGTGCATTGGGAGCAGGGAGGCAGGGAAGGGGAAATGGGCATTAGTAAACGAAGGGAAGAAAAATAGAGAGCTCAGATTTCTGGAGGCTGCCAAATCCTGTGTTCCTGCAGAAGTCGAATGCAGAAGCCCTGCTGTCCTCAGCTAACGAGGTGACTTCTTTCGGTGACAGAGTGCCTGGATCCGGGTCTGCCATCTTACGTCTCTGTGTCACCTGGTCAGCTGAGGGCATGCGTTGCTAACAGATGAATCTCAGACCCTTTTGGGGGTCTGCACTTCTGTTTTTGAATCCTACGGGAATGCAGACTAATTCTTAGCTGCTCCAGACTGTGTTGGATATTTGGCCAACTGAAGTGTGCGCTTGCGGAGTTTCATTCAGCTCTTGTTTATCCTCACTTGGCAAAGCTGTGGGTGGACAGACACTATGTAGGCCATGATACAGATTTTTCAGACTTCACTGGTGTGGTTTTGTTTTTACTCTCCTTCAAAGTGTTTTATGAAGGACTCTGTAATCCATACTGTAACCCTACTTTTTATTATGGGGTCTGATACTATACGTTTCAAGCCTCACTAGTGCAGAAAGGAGATAAGGGATGAGAGTACTCAGCATCTCCCAACTTCTCAACAGTGAGAGCCTGAACCTGTCTGTCTAACTCAAGGCACTTCAGTGCTTCACCTTACTAAGAGGTGAGCTCCTAAAGCTCATTCCCATAATCTGTGGAGACACAGTGGCATTTCCGTGGAGAATTCAGATTTTTACAGGAGCTGAACTGCCTCTCGAAGGTGCCCCTTTTTTTCCATGGACTGTGCATGGAGCCTAGGGTAACTACACTGGTTTACTTGTACCAGTCTAAGTGGCAGAAACTCCAGCAAAGCTGATAGGGTATTAGTGGAGAAAGCAGATATGGTTGTTCAGTGCGATACCCAGCATGGAGAAGGTGGGATTCTTCTGTTGAAATGCAGCTCTCTGGACTCTCTTTATAGTCAGGAAGCAGAACATTTCTAGGGAGCAATTCATCTCTTCCTGAAGTGGAAGTCTACATTTAGTCAGCAGAATCAGATCTGAGAAGTGATGTTTCTGCCAATTAAATATAAAGGTAGCGCAAACATCTAACATAGATGTAGACAACTGTATTTCAGCAGATGACTCCTGCCTTTTGACCAGATCTTTCAGGCTTCAGTGCAAGTCAAATGGCAAGGATATTTTTTTCAGCTACATTTGAAGCAGAGGTCTTCCCTTCTGGTGATAACCCTTTTTCTCAAAACTGTGGCACAACAAAATTGAAGAAGGATCCTGTTTTTCTGTGAATCACTGTTTTCTATGAATGTGTTGAAAGCTAGTGTGGAAGATCTAAAAATGAAGGGTGATGGTTTAAAAACAAACAAATAAAATGTGGACACTTCTCAAGACCAAATGCAACATGACATTGTGCCTAAATTATTCAGTAATGCTGCTCACAATCATCCAGCAGTTCCTGGATATAGTATAATACGGTATTTTAGAAATTTTCTTGCAGAAATTTTTGAGCATGATGGATTCAGGGAAGGTAGAATCTCTAAATTCTCATTGGGCTGCTCTTTCTCTATTTGGATTGCATATGAAGATAAATAAATGCATTTCTTCTTCCACCTCCCCTGTGGTCCAGTTGTTCAGAGTGCTGAATGGTCTCCATTGTCACAAATATGAGTGATAGTTGAGAGTTTTCTGCGCTTTACAAAATTGGTCTCTGAAGAGACAACTGTTGCAAAATTCTTCCAGAGGCAAAGTTGAACTCCTGTCTGCCCAAGACTAACTTTTAAGGCATGATTACTTTCTTTGAATTCAATGGGACCAGCCACGTGCACAAAAGTTAATCATGTGCATAAGGAAGTGTTTGCAGGATTTTGAGGGTTTTAGTTACTATTAACGAAAGCCCTCTTGAGAGTCACTTCTACGCAAAGGGTACTTCCCTAGTAATTACTAGGGGGAGCAGTTTGTACTGAACTATTCTCTCTGACTAATACTAGATGATTCGTGTGAGTGCTTAGCATTCATGTTTGCCTTGAACTTTGGTATTAAGTTGTTGATTATTATTAAATCTTAATTTGGGATCATCAGACACCGGAAACCAAGTTCTGTCCTGTTATTCAAGGCTTACATTGATGTAATGGAAATCAGAATTGAACCCAATTTCTGAATGACAGTTTTCCCCCCATACTTGGTCTTCATCAATACAATTAAAGTTACAGTCTTTACTCCATTTGTTGTTTTATCATGCAAGTGACTATTGGGATTCCTTCAAGCTCTGCACACTGTTGTTGATCTTCATGTTTCTCTGATACAGGTGGAAAAGCAAAGCAGTTCTTCCCTTGTATGTGCGCGATTTGAGGTTTCGGTTTCTCCTGTACTTACTTTTTTCCATCCTCTGTGTCCTGGCCATTCTTTCCTTTCCACTTAGCTTCTTATCCCTGAAACAAACAGGCCCTCTCTTGTCTCTGGATCCCACTCTGCAAGATCTGGCTACTCAGAGTTAAGGTGTTTAGCAACAGAAGCTTATGCATTTGTGAGGATGTGGGAAAGAGAAAGGAATTATTGTACATCTTGGGTTTTGTGCTGGTACTGTAATAGCACAGAAAAAAGTGATCCTTTTGACTGTTCAGAGCAAAAAGTTTGTGTCACCAAAAAAAAAAAAAAGGAAATGCAACAGCCTTTAAAGGGCTTTGTGAATGGAAAAGAAGCCATTTTCCGACGCTGATTAGCTCAATGGTTCCTGATAGTTTCCTGTGTTAAGATTTTGATTTTTGATCACTATCTCCTGAGACAGTCAGGGATCTGCCTTCCAGGTGCTGTGAATCCTAGATAGGGTCTAACTTCTGGTTTCAGGGGTACAAATTCAAGGTGCTGAAAAGGAAGACAATTTTACCAACCCACTTCAGTGTATGTGAAGTTGCAAACTGAGAATTCTGGAAAGATATAAAGCTAAGGAGAATTCAAAATGTTTGGGAAGAGAGGGTGGAGACAAGGTATATATGCTGTGATATAGCATTGCAAGCGCTCCCTGGAAAAAATATCTTCCTCAGGTGTTGTTGCTGACTTGCCTTCCCAGCCACTGTCTCATAAAGACTGTTGAGGAGCTTTTCTGTTCCCATTTGTTTCAGAAATGTATGTCGGTGTGTGCGTAGGTATAAGTTTATGAGCCTTGTTTGAAGTAAAATACAAAGGCTAATGGTTGAGCATTTTGCTGAGTTGGTGTCTTCACATAGGAGAGGACTCCTCTGTCCAGCAGTGCAGTACTGCCTAGTACACCTTGGTCCTGAGCTGCTGCTAACAAGAAGTGAGGTCACTATCTTTATTCTAGGGGAAAAATGCTGTCCCAACTGACGTCATGAGGCAGAGCCATGGGGAAAGGGGTGATATTTTAAATACTTGACATAGTTGCTTTGGTTGGAAAGTGTGATTTTTGGTGAATTACTGACTTGCCCTATAAATAAATTTATCCAAACATTTTAAAAATGGAGATGACTTTTTAATTATTTGTGGGCACTTAGACATTTCAGCTATGCTGGTCATGTAGCGTGTATGGTAATGCTATAAAAACGCCTAGTGAGTCAGGAATTGAAATTTCAGTGAAAAGCAGTGGAGAAGTCTCCTGAGTGACTTTTAAAAATGGGACTTTAGTTAAATAACAAGCCTTTCCAGGAAAACCATCTCTTGAAACTTTGCGATAACAATTTGCGACTCTGCTTTGGGCTTTGTGAAGTTGTCGGATAGTTACTGCAACAATGGTGCTGTAGCTCCATTTCCATCTGGCTGTGAGCCCACCCTCCTGGCTGGCCCCAGCCTTCAGAGGGTGATACTCCACTGTACCACTAAGTGTTAACACAAGGTAGCAACTGCTGTTAAATGGAGTTAAGTTGTGCAGTTGGCTGAGTCAACACCTAGTGGTTGCTGTCTCCCTTCCTAAAGAGTCAGTGGGGAGAGAGCGGCTCTGAAATAGATGTTCAGTGGAGAATGACTCCCTGACTCCACAGGGAGCCCGAGTGTCATCCCAGAGGGGACTAGGACTAGTCTTTGGGGAGCCTGGCCCTCACATGGCCTCAGGTGCTCCTCTGACTTGTAGAGGTGCTGCCTGGGTAATGGAGACCCTGGCTGAAAGAGAAGAAAGACTTTTGACTTTTAATGGGCACAAGCTGGAATATAGGAAGTTCCGATCAAATATGAGGAAAAACTTCTTTAGGGTGAGGGTGACAGAGCACTGGAACAGGCTGCCCAGGGAGGTTGTGGAGTCCCCTTCTCTGGAGCCTTTCAAGACCCGTCTGGATGCAGCCCTGAGTAATGTGCTCTAGGCAATCCTGCTTTAGCAGGGGACTTGGACTAGATGATCTCTAGAGGTCCCTTCCAACTCTGAAATTCTGTGATTCTGTGACTTAGGATGCCTTCTAAAACTTGGAGAAAAAGCTAAATAGGGAGGACAGTCGTAAAGGTGAAATGATTATAAAGGAAGTGAAACTGAAACTGTAAAAACTTTGCAGGTTTCCTTTAATTTCTGGCAGAATGAAAATCTGTGTGAATCTCCTGGATGTACTAACCACGTGTTGTATTGTTTCTGTTTGTTTTCCTTAGCCACTCTCCTCTTTCTGTAAGTAAGTAAATAAATAAATGAAGTTGCTTCCCTATTCCTGGTCAGCCAAGGAATGCATATCTACCCTTACTATGAAATGTGTGAGGGGGAGTCCTGATCTCCTGTTACGGTGTGCACGTTCACCCGATCACACAGCGTTGGCAGGAGGCTGTGTTTTACTGATGATATCACCTTGCCATGGTTTCTGAACATATCTGAGTCCAATGCTTCTATATGAAAGGACGAGAGTTGCACAAGCCAAGTGACATTAAAATGCAGATGTATTTATTTTTTAAAGGCATTGTGTTGTTAATATGCAGAACCAGATAACTCTAATAATGTGTAACAAAGCACTTGTTTATTAATAAAGTCACTTTGCGTTTTCACCCTCTGGCCTTAAAGTTTTTGTACTGTTTGGGCGTAATCCTGTTTTTAAGTTACTTGTGATAATGCGGAAACCTTGGCAACTCAGCGAGCAACAGTTGTGGCTTTATGCTGGAGGAGGAGAAGAGGGACGCTGTCGGGGTTTGATGGGCTAGAATACAGTCGGTTTGTGTGTTTATCAGTTCAGTCACAGTGTGATGGCTAATAATGTTGACATTTAAGGTGTGCCCACGCATTGGGCAATTGAGCTTGTGTTCCTAAGCTCATTCCTGGTATGTCTGTTAACATGTGGAAGGAGCAGCTGTATTTTGGGTGTCAAGCTGTATTAAAGCCATCCACACTATGTTTTAGTTGAGTACCTTATCTCAGTTGAGGGGCAGTTGGTAATAGATCGATTCTTACGTTTTCAGTTAGTGTTGGGCTCAGACATAATACAGGAAAATTAAAAATGAAAACCAGTACAATATGGATCAGAGGTGGAGGAGTCATACATGACAGCAGTATGAAATGATAATTATAAGAAATGAGATAGGAAACAAAAATAATCCTCGGATTGTACTTTGAAAGCACTAATAGACGTTCAGTCTTCAAGGGAGGGCTTAAATTTAGAGAGGAAGGTAGAAAAATGACAGAGCGAAGATATCAAGGCACCTGGAGAAGGCAACCTCTACATGAGCATGGGTGACATGTCAGAACACCACTGCCTTCAAGAATAGCCCTTTTTCATAATCATTTTTATGCAATTGTCTTAATCTTCATGTATCTGTTAGGTTAGCACCACAAATTAATATCTATGCAAAATATGCAAATTGACTGTTCTGTTCTATTTGTGATCAGGTTAGCTTTCTTGCCCATGGAAAGTCTGATTTATTTTTCACTTTTTATTCACCAGCCTTATTTTTCTGTCATATTTCCTTTAGTATGGGTGCAGTCAAGATGGGCTTATGCCGTCTATAATTATTATTCAGGCTTTGCAGATCTGCTCTGTATATTGTTAATCACTTTCTAATGTTATGTTTTGTAACTAAGGATTGCAAATGAGTAAGATCAGATGGTAGGTCTCTGTTTTAACTGTCCATGCAAGTTCTTCAGCTATCTTTGGGAAAAAATTTACATAAGTTACAGGTGGCTTCAACTTTGTGTAACCTTGCCAGAAACGGGACTAGGAGCACTCACACCTAGAAGCTGTCAAGAAACAATTGAGTAAGTGGCCTTCCTCCTGCTTTTCAGCTGTTTTTTGCTGTCTGCATAAGACAACATGAGTGCTGCTAGTCTCTTTCAAGGCCAAACCAAAAAAGGGCTCACAGAGTCGCATCGTGGTTTGTCTGGGCAGTGGTAGCGAACAGTTGAATGTGCCTGCAGGGCATGAAGAGCGTCCTCAGTTGTGTGGAGGGAGCTGTGGATAGTTCTCTGCTCTGCCGCTCTTCCTCAGCATAAGGAAGGCCTTACTTCTTAAGAAGTTCAGTATCTTCTTGGAAATGCAAGAAATGTTGCGCAGGCCAGTTTTTGCATTGGTTAACTCAAGGATCTTGCCTTCAGTGTTTTGGGGATGTTGGTGGATTTTTTGTTTTGTTTTGTTCTGTATGTGAACTAAATGTGTATGTGAAGAACTGCGGCATTTTCTTGCAATGGAACTTCTGATTCCAGGAGACGGTGCTGTGCCCTATGTAGGGTTTTGAGGCAAATCATGTGGATTGCATTGGGTTCTGGTCATGGTCCCTGCAACAGGTTAATTCTTAAGATCTGGTTACTTTTCTGCAGAAGGTCCTATTTGAACATTGGTCCTTGTTATACCATTTGTCCTTTGACTTGCATAGCCTGTTAGTTTCAAATCGTATATGCTTACCTTAGCATGAGGAAGTTTGAGAGTACTTGGGATTTCAGGGCTGTATGCAAGAACCACATGCTGAGACTTAGACAGGGAGTTGAAGGTGCACACGAGACACAAGCATTTAACTACATGAAAAGCCTACAGTTGGCACATCAACAATGGCAGCATGCAGCTCCACAGATTTAAAACTACACAGGAAGACAACTGCGACCTAGCCACACACCTTCCTCTGCCACATCTGGGGGAAGGAGAGACCCACTGCAGTTAGCCCGCATAGGTAGGGAAAAAACTACAGTTAGTCATCTTTTCCTCTCTACTCTGTGGAAGGGAAAGCCAGAGTCCTGACTGGTGGTAGCTACTACTTGCGGAGAAACCTAAATGTACACCTCTGCTAATGCTGCATGTGCAGCCTTAGAAAAGGTTTTCATAAATATGTGAATCTTGCTAAATCCAAGGAAGGGGTGGATAAACACTGGGAAGAGATCAACGTAGTTATACATATATATGCTGTATATAATGTTTTTATTGCATTTTGAAGGGCCAAAAAAATCTAGATAATCCTTTATCTAGGCCTTTGCAGCTAATGATGCAAGTGGCTTCTAGTATGCAACTTGAGAGATACCATTCATTCGGTGACTGCAATGTGGGCTTTGTGTGCTCCCAAGATTTTCCTTGGGAGGAATATGTCTTCTCGCCTTCTCCTTGTATCACTCCCAGGTAAATGGAGAGTAATAAGGAATAGGCTGTGCCTCACTGGTTTTTAAAAGCAGAAGATTTGTGACACTTAACCTTTTTTTAATCATTAAAGAATGATAGCAGTCATTTTTGGCTGGGAAACTGCAGAATAAGCACGGCTAATCCTAAAGCATTATATATTTCTAATTTGGGATTATAATAGGCTATGAAGGAAGGAGGAAGGAAAAAAAATGTAAAGCTTAACATGAAGGAATATTTAATTTTATTCAGGAAACATTTTGGCAAAAATCCCCTGGATCTGCACAGAACCTACAGATTTAAGATGTCTTTGCACAGCCAGAGGCTGAGATCATGGCTGTCTAACTACAGTTGGATATTTTCATATCTGCCAAGTTTAGCCTTAAATAAATAAATGAAAAAAGGTCATGCTTCATGCTTTGTTCAAACTCTCGAAATGGTTCTCACTTAATATTCTAGGGGATAGTGACCTCCCTTTGAAGATACTGTCCTCCTGCTCAAAATTCTGCATGGAACCAAGAAAGTAGGTGTTTAAATGAAGCCATGAAATGTCTGAAGGTACTTTCTGGAATCCCTTAAAATGACCCTGGTTCAAGAAATATGCCCTACTTACTGTCAGGAGTGCAGTAAAGTCAATCACTGGAAATCTATTAGTTGTGGGCAATTGAAAGCACGTTACCCAACATTAACCCACAAAAAGGAAAATTAACACAGTTAAGAGTAGTTCTTGCCAGAGAAAGATGAACAAATAGGAGCAGAAGCTGAGTGGGAAGCTTCTAGCAGCAGGAGGAGGGGACGGACTGTAAAGATCATCTGTTCAGAAGTGCTTTTTTACTTCTCCCCCCACAACTCCCCAGGTACCTCTCTCTCTCTCATTTTTTTAAAGACACAGATGCAAATATACCTAATAGCTACTGTGAAATCTGTAATAAGGATCAACTAGCCAGGAGGCAGTTTTCAAGGACCACTGTGATCGAGGGTAATGTTTTTACAATGAGGTCATGTCCAAAAGCAGCCTCATCTGATTGCAAGCTTGTACTTGAGCACTGAATAAGCACCTTGTCTTGCGTGATCCCTGCTCCAAAGAGCCTGCAATCTAATAAATCTGGCACGAACATACAGGGCTGTATTTTTAAAATTGCTCATTTTATGGTGTTTTGGTGTTTTTTTGTTTGTTTGTTTGTTTAAAGTCATTGAACTCTTTCTTCTTTATCATCCTCTATTTACTCATCTCTTCTCTGTCCCAGTACTCCAGCAAATGAGTCTTGTGCAAAATGGTTTTCTTTACCTCACAGAAATACTATCAGGTCCTGTGAAGATAACCATGAGATTGACAGAAGGGAAGCAGCAAACAAGGCAGAGAGTGTTTTCTGGTAGGCCTGCAAGGAGAGCAGGAAGGATGGGCAAAGAAGTTCTGTCTCCTTGCTCCTACCTTCCCCTTTATTTACAGTTTCCTGATACTATTTCACTTTTCCTCAAAAATGCCCATCTCTGTGATAGTCAGCTGCATCTGTGCTCTGCAACAACATTGCTGATCAAATGGCAGGATGGAATGGGGCATGTAGGTGAGAGAAAAATATCCAAAGTCAAACAAGCTCAAGCAGGATTTGGCCAGGATGTTTTGCTTCAAGACTTCTAAGCCAAAGAAGCTCAGAAAAGATGTCTCACCTTGTTGTCCTATGTTGATAGTCATGGCAAACCATATAGTGTCTTACGTGGCATTTCGTGACCTTCGATTCAATGACCTCTGTTTCCAAATACATATAGACTGTTCAAGTCTTTGCAGGCTTGTCATGACTCGGCTTGAATGACACCAGTTAGTTTATACAAATTAAACTGAAATAACTTATGGTTCGTTCTGGTATGGTAAGGTGGTTCTTGGCAGTATGTTACTGCTTGAGGGTGACTCTTCTTCACTGAGTTTAATATCCCATCTCCTTTTACCAAAACCAAAAAGTCAGTACTTTTGAAAGTAATGATATTAGACACATAGAAATTCTTGTTTGATCAACCTTTCTTTTATCTGTTCAAAAATGCTTTTCTTTAAAAGAAACTAAATGTTCTTAGTATTTTATTCTGCTGTTAAAAGTCTCTCTCTTACTGAAAAAAAAAAAAGAGGAGGAGAGAAAATGTCATTCACTCATAAATACCCCCAGCAAGGTGTTTTAAGACACCTTTTGTTTACCATGAGGGAGTATTGTTTTAGGATGGTTGGGGTTGTTTATTTTCTGATGCCCTCTAAATCTAGTGGAAAGGAAAAAAAACCCACCTGCTGATCAGGGAGAGTGGTTTACTGGTGGTTTTTTTGGTTGGGTTTTTTTTTGGTGAGGTTTGGTGGGCGTTTTTTTGGGTGTTATGCAAGGAAATTTATGAAAGATAATAAGCTTGGGTAAGTGTTACTGAGGAGGAGGACACTGTGAAGGCTATAGTAGTACAAGGTTATTATAGAGTTTCGTTTGACCAGTGGAGCTTTTTGCTACTGGTTGTGGTGCTAGGTGAAGTGGGGAGGGGTTTCAGCACGGCTCTTGGAACACAAGTTGTATTTTCTTCCTTACAATAAAGACACAATAAAGATTTTTATACAGATTTATTGAGAATGGAAATCCAGGAAAGAATTCCAAACAGGGAATGCCATGACTTTGTTTTACAGCTCCCTTCACCGTATTTCTGGTGTTCTATGTTGGATTCTTCCATTTTAGTTTTCCCCTCTAAAATGACCCTTCAAATTCTCTTGCAGGACATGTCTGTGCTTTCCTTCTCTCCAATTGTTTATGCTTAATTTAGAAAACCTAAATAAGTGCTATGGTAATGTGTAAGCTAATGATTTTCCTTAACCGTTTTCTTCCATCCTCCAGATGTCTCTAGAGTACGACATGGTACAGAAAGTTCATTTTTAAATGAGTGCTGGGCTGGACTATATGAACTCCATAACTACTTGGATGTCAGTTGGAGGAAAAATCATGTCAGGTCATCACTGGAAACTGCTGGCACAGCTCTGCTTTTCAGTAACTTTTAGTTCTCTTAGCTTGTTTCATTTTATTAGAAAATAATAAGAGACATTAAGTAACCCCTCATCTACCATATGTCCTTGCATGAAAGGGAATGCCATGCTGGTGCTGTTAGAAGTGCTGTTGAACTGTACAGCTATGGTACTGAGGGTTATTAGAGATGGAATATGTCTGGAATGTGGCATTTATAAAACTCCAGAAGTTATTACTGAAGTCCTGCATAAGTTTTTAATATTTGTAATCATATGCCTACACAGTATTAATATCAGGTTAGGCTTGTGGGTTTTTTTGTGGTTTTTGCTGTTGGGATTGGTTTGTTTGTTTTGGGTTTTTTTGTAAGTAGCTTTTTGTGCCTTAACTGTCAAGTTTTGTCTCACAAGGCTTTACTTATTTTCATTTAAATGATGACCAGACATGATGAGTCTTATGCTATCGTGACCAGCCCTTCAGCTGAGGTCAGAAGCTATGAACTTCTTCATCTGTTTCATCAGCTCGGTGAGATTAGTAAAAGCAGATATTCTCACAATTTGCTGATCACTGAAGAGCACAAAGACAACAAGGCAATGCTGAACAAACCCAAATGTCTCTTTGTGCTGTCTACATGTTGTTGTAGTTGTACCCATCTTTGTTCATTCTGCTTTCTTCTGCTTTTTCATTCCAGTAAAACAACTTATTCATCCTCTTTCTAAATCTACCTCCTCTGCTCAGAACTTGCTTTCTAGAGCATGAATGATCACCATCTTGTCAGATCTGAGACTTGGTAAGGAGTGGGGTTAGACACCGAAGAAGGAAAAAGAGATGAGTTTTGGTATCATCTCCATCTCATTCTGCAGAATGAATTCTGCTATTTGTTATACTGGTTTGTTGTATTTGGGCATTTGTATTTTAAAATAACTTAAACTTAGGAGTCTGCTTCTCAGGTAGCAGAAGATGAAAAGCAGCTACTCCAAAATAAACTAGCTGAATTATCCAGGTGGAGCAGATGATACTTAGTAAGAGTTCAAGGATGTACTGAAAGAATAGAGGAAATGGTTACAAGAGTGGAGTCATATATATATTTAGTAATAATAAAAATAATTTGCTATACTTGCTAAGTCTGAAACCTCTCTGTGGAAAAACTGCTTTTGCCCTTTTTTCTTTTACCCCAGAATTCCTCAGCTTAACTATTGGTATAGGTTAACTGCAGGCCAGAACTTCTATACCTGCCAGAAGAGGTACTTATACTTGCAGGAATCTATAGAATTTTTTTCTTCTTCTCTAAGAAGATTATTTCTACCATCCTACCACAACTGATTTAAAATTGGTAATTCTAGATATTATATTGATATTTAGCTTTGTTTTCCAAATATAAATTAAGTGCAATACTTTGAATTTGAGCATAGGTAGGAATAGAATTTTATTTCTGGAATCAATGTTGTCCTTGCTGACACAGCACAGAATATGGTATATGACATTAAGCCACATCCTTACATAGGATGCTAAAATGTTAAAGTTAGAGGTATTGGATTGGCCATTACAATTGGGATCTGCTTAACTACTCTAGAGCAACAAATTGATGCTGTTTGGGAAAGGGAGATTGGAATGAACATTCATCCACTGTTCTCACCCTTGCTTGAGCTTGTGAGGGGCCTACTGTGAATATTCCTGATGTGATGTTTAATGTGATTGAATTGAATCGGGCATGAGACTCTAAGCAACAGATACGAATATCACTTTTGAATATAGTGTGTAATAAATTTTGTAAATGTTTGCTGAACATGTTTTTCTGTAATAAACTTCTACAGCGTTCGAATGTCATCTGCTGTCTTTTCATGGAAGTTTCACATTTCAAACACCTTAAGCGTGTTATGAGAGTCCTTTCACCGCAGGAGGCAAATTATTCGGATTATCTTTATTGTCAGTGGGCTTCTTTAATAGGAGTTGCAAGCATCCATGTTCTCTGTTTTGACAGTTCTACCTTCACATTCGTCTGGAGGTCAATTACTGTTTGAAAGTCCGGCTTTTCGGTTTTCCCAAACTTTTTTTTTCCCCCCTCATCTGAGGAGGTTTTTTTGCCTCCAGTAGTGTTCATTTAGCTTATGGTAGTTTGAACAGATGTTTTATATCAAGGTTACTGACTTCTCCTGCTTCTTGTCTAACCAACAGGCAGTTAGTATAAACAATCCCTTTGCCTTAGAAAATCCTCAGGATTGCCTTGGGGTGTAAGGGAAGGGAGGGACTTTTGCAGGTCAGGATTGTTTGTTTTTAAATAAAATGAACATTTGAGACATGTCTTCTGTTGTATTTACTGGAACTATCTCCCAGCACTAGGATCTTTTGGAGGAGGACTATCACCGATTAAAGCACTGAGCGGTGGTTGCTTTGAGAGAAGAGATGGCCTGTATTAATTTTGTTCCCTTCATGTTTTCATATGTATGTAGGAATCAAAGAGGTAGGTTCTGTCAGCAGTTCACGGCAGGACAGCATTGGAAAAGAGAAGACCAGATGTTTCTCAACTGACGTTATTTAGGTCTTTCTTATATCCTAAGAAGGACCACAGACAGCCTTAGAAATGTTACCTGGTGCGTCCTGGCTGGCTCACTGAACACCCAAGTGCTAGGTAGGAGGGCCAGCTTCCATGGTGTCCCAACAAAAAAAAAAAAGCTGTGAGCGAAGTTTTTAGGAAATTTGGAAAAGGCAAACATTTTCCTTGCTTTTCGCTAACAGCATGGACCACCTGCTTGTAATTTTTAGGTTGAAGCCAAAGAGCACACTCTCTTAGCAGCCTTTACAAATGATCTCTCCACCTGTAGCAATCTGCTCCATTGAAATAGTTCCATTTTGGCCTGTTGTGTTGGAAACGTATGCAATTTGCAATGGGAGCTTCTGGGACATTGCTAGTAATGAAGTGGTAGGACAGGATTTGGGGATTAGCCACAGTCCGGCCATCTTTCATTTGCTGATAGCTTTCTGTGATGAAGCTCCTCTTGAAGATCTTTTTCCTTTCAGGCTTGTGCACAATTAAAAATCAATGTTTATTACAATAGCATAATAAAGAAGTTGCAACAAGAGTGGCCCCAACTAGACTATCATGGAGTGATATTTCTTTCATTTGCTAACAGTCCTTGCACGTTTTTTTTTCACTAATAGTTTTAATAGTCCTTGTTCCTTGCACAGGCTTTCTGTCTCGATTTAGTTTCTACTAGGGACAGACAACAGCAACGATTAGGTGAGAGATGCTGTGTGGTGTGAAATATGAAAGAAGCTTGAAGTCGAGGAAGAAATGGGATCTCCACTTTCACCTGGGCCAGGGGGTCATAGAGCAGACAGGCTTTTCTATCCTGGAGTCTGCTCATACCACTGCATATAGCGCTTGCTATATGTACTGAAGACAGGCAGTCGCTTTTAGGGGGTTTACTTTCAGCAAAGTCTGATATGCAGAGCACTCTTGAGATTTTTGCTTGCCTAAAAGCTCCCTGTTTTGTGGGAAGCCTTGTGTAAAGGCTGCTTGCTAGTCCTGCTGGAAATATATGGTTCCCAGACTTTTGAATGACAGTTTCCCCAGTGGGCCATTTTTCTTTCACTCGTTAATAAAATGACTTAGTTGCATGCAGAGATCCACAACTGTGGGTCCATTTCCCAAAAGAGGGAGGTGGACACCTTTCCCAAATATTCTTGGGACTCCATAGTCTTTGCTGTAAGTCACAGCCCTGGTAGGTGCCATTATTCCAAGTCCTGTACAAACAGAAGTCATGTAACAGTTCCTTCTTCAAAGAGTTTGCAGATCAAAACAAAACCCCTGGTAATAAAGTGAATATTTAGGTAAAGCTAGATTCTGGATATATCTAAGCCTTTCTTAAAGTGCACACCAACTTAATCATCTTGAGAAGAAAGCAACAAAATGTCCACTGTGAGTCGGTTCCTTTTTAGGAGTGGCTGTGGGTTCGGTCCACTCTATGCTAAGAAGAAACTCTGTGGTTTAATCCTGAATTTGGAGACTTTTCAGCATTTGAGATGCTGAGGTTTATGTTCTGGTTCCATTTCCAGGTAGGAATATGTACCAATTCTTCATGACTGGCATAAGCTGCCATGTGAGAGTATCACCACCAGTGATACTGAGGGATGTCTCTGGTACAAAGGGTAGATGTGGACTTCTGTTTTGCATCTGGGGAGAGAAAGAGAAGTGGTTTAAAGTGACATTTAACTGGGAGAGGTCTTTCATAGATTTTAAACACCTTTGTGAGTAATAGCAAACTTCTGCACTGGTTGGAGGGGTACTGTAACATTCCCTGAAATGCCAAAGGTACTTAAGCAGTGCTTTTGGTCCTGCTCCTTCAAAGTCCAGCATTCTGCCTTCAGCAGCACTTTTGAGATCCCTATAAACAAAGTGGTCTTTCTTTTTTCTTCTGTGTTTTGCCCGGCATATCTTTTACGCACTGGAACCAAAGCTTTTGCGTCTCTTTTAGAACCCTTAGTCCTGAGGCTGCATTTTGAGGGGTTTGCCCCAAACATTAAAATTGCCCCTTCTTCCTTTTTTACCTGTGAAATGAAAGCATAGTCAGTCAAGGTTTTGAAGTGTAGGTCTCGCTCTTTTCTTCCCATTATTACTAGATCTTTTTTAAAAAAGATTCTTTCTTTGTGCCCATTTCCCAAACACTCATCAATTAAAGAATAGTGAAGTGTGAAGTTATTAACAAAGAGGGAAACCTGTGGTGCCCACTGATCTCAGCGGCTAGTTTGTGGTATGCTGCACACTGCAAAACATCTCTTGGCCCTGGCTATGCTGCATACAACACTTGACTACATGAGGCCTGACTGCTGGAAAAAGCAGCAATATAGATCCTCCTTCTACGGGGCATATGGCAGTGAAAGGAAAAGAGATGGGGTGGAAATCAAATTAATATTAGGTAGGGAGTAGCAAAAAGGATGGTCTATTTGTGAGGAGTGTATTGCTTGAAAGGCTGACTGGGGCGTCTGGGGCTGAGATGGGGCATATTTGGCTGAGTTGGGTTGGGAGATTAAATAGTGACAGATGGTTCACATGGTTTTCTAATGGAGGAGAAGGTATGAAGCACGTCTGTGTTCGTGTGAGAGAGCGCCAGAGCTTGGAGGATTGATTACGTGTGAGAAGCTTAACATGTGAGCGCAGTGTTTGTGTGCAGGCATGCAGAGGCAGGAGTGTTTGTGTCAAAGGATGTGTGTGAGAGAGGACTTGTCTAGCTGGTGTATGTGCGTACACAAGGTGGGTTCTCATGTTGATGTTGTGGTAAGAGAGGACCTGAACATATTTGTGTAGGCTGGTAAGTTTTGTTGTGACTTTTTTTTTTTAAAGCTGATGTAACTTGCTT
This sequence comes from Dromas ardeola, assembly GCA_013398915.1. Lineage (NCBI taxonomy): Eukaryota > Metazoa > Chordata > Aves > Charadriiformes > Dromadidae > Dromas > Dromas ardeola. Next base: position 200,931 of record VYZM01022803.1, on the reverse strand, counting down.
CACTGTAAACCAATAAATGCTGCAAAGATGTATTTCCCTGCTGAAATGTTCTTTCCTGCAAATATTATAAGTTCTTGAAACCTCATTATTTTTAATAAAGCATTCTGTCATAGGACATAAAAATTTCTCTTCTGATATTTTGAAGTATGATGAAGCCAAGTTTTGCAGTACATACCTAAGTCATAACATATAGAAGGCACTTAATTTGTGGACCATTACAACATACTTGGGGTCATGTAATGGCCAAAGGCTGTGACTTAATTTACCCAAAAAGTATTGTAATCACATTGAAATGCACTTCCCGATCTCTCTTACTCTTTTTTATGGTCTGATTGATTTATTTATTTATTTATTTATTTATTTATTTTTTACAATAAGAAAACAGTCAAGAGTGTGCATTTATTGGGCATGATGGATAAGAATCTGATATTGCTGACAATCTTTCAGGAAATTTTGGTTCTATGCAAAATTTTCCAGTCATGTTATAAAGTATAGCCTTGCATAGTAGTATTTTATTTAGCCAGATTACTTACTGAATAAATAAAAATCAAGATTTGGCCAATACTGCTATGGCTTAAAAATCATTGTTGAGAGTGATCAGGATTGTACCAAGCTTTACAACAGCCTCACAGCAGTGCTGTTCGGTCAGAATACTTTAGAAGAGCAAAGGCAAATATATCAAATTTGGACAAGCTGAGAGTATGTCTTAGCAAAATCAGTTTGATGTTATTCTATTTTGCTATAGTCTTTCTTGTGTGTTTTATCATCCTTTTCAGACCTGCTGTGTTCTTTCTCCTCATTCATGGTCAGCGTATTGAACTCAGTCTGTGAAATCTTCTACGCAGTCTCTAAATTCTTCTAGGTATAACACAACCCGTCCTTCAGAAATTGTTCTTTTTTTTTTCTGTGGTTTGGGTTATTTTTTTTTGTTGTTGTTTTTTCTTATTATACAGCAGCCTTTGATTAATTTGTTCTTCCACAATCTGAGCCCACCGCAACAAACGAGAAATCTATGAAAAATTAAAAACTCCATCCTAGTAGTAAGAGTGTAGTTGCAGACATTAGTCTAGGAGCAGTTGGTTGGGAATAGGAAACTGAACATTTTTTAAGGATGGCCTCACTTTGGCTCTCAGTTTACCGAACACATTGTAAACTTTTTTATTCTAATATATATAAAAATAGCATGCCAAGAACAGCCGGAGAGAGAGGTGTTGAGCATGAAGTTAGGGTATTCTTTTTTTAACTTATTAGATAGTCTGACATGTTAGGGTAATGTGTTCTGCCACAGTCATACTGCTCCCCCATCACCTTTATCTTACTAAGGAGGGAAAACCATTCAGCAGGAAACTGCCAAGCCAGGGTTGGGTGCTATGGAGAAGTGTGTAACTTCTACTCCGTGCCTCAGGAGTGCCCTTGCACACTGCCAGGAGCAGACAGCTACTGAAAAAATTGTACTGTAGTTGAGAGGTAGGAGGAAAGGGACGAAAGAGTTGATGCTGGACAGCCGCTGTAACCCTGCAGTTTCAAGGGGTCTTAGATGCTCCCAAAGAACAGGCAAGAGGTTCTTATGTGGGGAAATGGAATTAGAATTAGCTCCTGACACCTTTCATAGGGGATTGATTTGTACTCTGGAGCAGAATGATTGCCCCTGTCTGGTTCGAGTAAATATCCTCATTGTTCATGTTTAGTAATTTTGATTGATACTAAACTCTTGATGACCTCAGTGCAATTGCATGGACACTAAGCTTGTCGAGGTGGTTTGCGTTGGTGGAGGAGGGGAGAGGGAATTGCAAAAAAGAAAAGGTTCATTAAATAAACAGTGTATTTGGTGCTATCACATGAGACTTATTTCCTCAAGATGTTTCTGCCCTAAAAATTACATCTTGACTAAAACATTTCTGCTCTTTGTTCTCTCCTATCACATCATTTGCAATGGGAGCAAAATAGATTACACATGAGTGCTGGGTATTGCCTGTTTGCTGAGGCATTCAGCATTTGTTCTACGGTTATGTTACAGGGCTACCACAGGGCCCCCATGAAGCTTCTGTCTCCAGAGTCCTATTTTAAAAGTGGGTGGAAGACATGCTACTGCCTTTCTTCTCTGCTCTTCCCCTAACCATTGCTTTCTCACTATCCCTCTGATGACATTCTTATCTTCATGTTGACAGAGGTATTGCATCTGGCTGCTTGGCAGAAGGTGCAGGTGATCAGAGTTGGCCATTATAGAGTGGGTTGAGGTGTTTTGGTTGTGGTCCCAAACCCAACCTGATTTTAGAAGTGCTATCTGCTGTGTGTTGCAAGTCACCATAGAAGGTAACCCCACATGCACAAAAAGCATTCATATATTAGTTGGAAGCATGTGAATTCAATAGCAATTATAGTGGCACAATGTGTTTTAATTGATGGAAGACTGAAAAGAGTGCTGAGATTATAAATGGTTTCAAAGTGATTTTTGATCTTACATTTTTAACTAGGAAGTGAGGAGATTCTTCTTGTTTATTGCTCTCAAAGCTGACTTGCTATTAGCAGTCTCTCTGATAGCAACTGGCTTCTTCCTGCCTCCCTAGACTCAAAAGTCCAATCTCCAAAATACAATGGAAGTATTTTTTTTTTCTTTTGTGGGTGCTGAAGCTCATTTGTGAAGGTGTGGTGGTTTCTTTTATGTCTATAATTAATTTAATGGAGAACTGTTGACTTCTTCAGTGGGCTTTGAATCAGACCTTGCTTGCTTGTTTTAAAAAAATTGGGAATGTGTATTGCAGAAACTGTTATTTAAGTGTTGAAGGGTGGGAACGGCTGAAACATGCACTATAATTTTTGCCAACTGTTTTGAAAAAGTCCTGGAATATCTAATGAAATATTAGGCTGTTCCACTGTACACATCCCGTTCCTTTTACAGCTTGCGTATAAACACTTCAGGACTATTTCATAGAGTTTATGGAATTTATATGATTATACATATACTATTGCTACAAGCTTTCTTTAGGGTTTTGGAATGCACTAGTGTCTGTTACTACAAAAAGCTGCTTTGTCAGATGGTGCCTGGGAAACCTAGGGCTACTTATTGCCCGAGCTGCTTGCCTGTTTTGTTAACACGTTCTAACCTAGGCTTCAGCTTGCCTGAAAGCTCAGCTGAAACCCACAGGCTGAGCTGAGCAACTTCAGGCTTGCTCATGTTTAAAAATCTTATCTCAATACCAAACAAAATTTTTACCCGGGATTTTTGAGATGATTCAGCCCGCAAGCGTTAAAGCAATTGAGAGCCCATGTGAACCTGGCACAATGATGTTTCCATATATCTGTGTGAATTTGTAGTGTGTATTTGTCATATACTGCAAGCCTTCTTAGAACATGAAAGGTGTCAAAGAGTTGTTTTCATTTTACTCTTTCTGTGTAAAGTTACTTTGACCCTTACTTTTTAAATTATTCTGTGTGCATTCACTGTATTGGAAAGTTAAACATAACTGATAGGGATAAACTGGTTTTCTGTCTTCTTTTTCTTCCCCCCCCCCCAGTTCATTGTGTCATCACTTTGTTGTTTTGTACTTTCTTGTTGTTTCTTTCCTCTAGCTTACAGTCTTTCTGACCGTGTTTACTTACTATGCTGTGATTAGTGGCATGTGGCCTGGGAGAGTTAAGCAATACCTTGTTTGAGTAATGTTTATAGTGCTTTCTGCTAGAAGAGTGATGCCTTGTAGGTGTCTAACTTGTCTCCCTTCTCCCATTAGAAAGTATGCAGATTTCTATTCTCTAAGTTTTTAAAAGCGAATTTTTAAAGCCTAAAGGTTTTATCCCAGTTACTCTGGGATTCTCTGCTATAGCATTGTGCCCCTTCGTGTATCTGAAGATATGCTAAAGTTCTGACGTAGATCTGAATTTCTGCAAAGTTTGGGTGGGAAAGCAGGGACTTGGTCTGAAAATCACCAGAGCTGTTACTAAATGGTTCTGTTTCCATCTTACTCTCTTGAGTCTGTGCCTTCCAGGTGCTTTCAGTATTTTATTATTTATATGTCAGTAGTGCTTACAAGCTGTGGTCATGAATGTCAATACTCAGTTGGACTTTATGCAGATTGGTTTTGGCTCTGGTTTTGATAATCTGGTGGCTCTTTTTCTCCTTTTCCCTATAAATCCTTATTTAAAAACATTTAAGAAGAAAACTGAAGTTCTCTTGACTCAAAGTATTTTTTTTTACATTCTGAAGTGCCTTCCTAGATTGCAGCTGGTCTTTCTGTCTGAGTGTTTTTGATAAATGGTGGTTGTATTTACTTAGCTATTGCTCAATAGTATTACCTATTTTTCATATGTCTGATAAGTGAGGTTTTCCATCACTTTTATGTTTCAAAGCTTAATAAAACAAATGTTTTCACTTTCAAATTGCGCCAATTCTTTTTGTCACAATCAGGACTAGTAAAATTTTCTGAAGTAAAACTATGATGACTCTGATTTCAAGTTATATCACAAACTTGTCCCCACTGGAGAGCAGGTACTGGGATCTTGCTAATGTTTAGCCATTAGAGGTTACAAGGAGGTCCTAAACTGGATTTTGTATTGATCTGTGAGATTATGATGGAAAAAGTTGTGAATGGCTAAGCTAGAAAAAACGCAGTTTCATATACACCTCCTCTCCTTCTCTTCTTTTTTCACAATTATGGCCAACTGATTTTTTTTTTTTTTTCCTCCTTGTGGGTATCAGGGACTTTTAATAGAATAACATAGTACATGATGATTTTAACTGTAGTTACAATGAATCAATTAGACCTTTCAAAACTTCAGTCATGCAAAATAGGATGGCATTTCAGGGTAAGACACAAAATATAATAAAGCATGAGAGCTGTCAGCACAAAGTACTAGAAACGATACACAAAAAAAAAGTATTTTCCCCAGAATGTGGGATTAAAGCTGACTGCCTGAACGTCCTTGAAGATATTCGTAAGACTAGAACTCATTCAAAATTCGAAGAGCCTGCCTCTGCAGTTTTTGATCTGGCCTTGTTATAGGAAAAGCATGGGCAAACTTCTTTTAAAACCAGACATGTTACACATGTTCTTGTATAGGAAACAATATTTCATAGTTCCCAGATCAAAAGAAAAATAAGATCTGACAGTATTTGGTATGTGTCAATATAGAAATCTTAATGCTCTAAAATAAAACCCAGACACTGAAATCTTTTTGTTCATACTGAGTAATTTCCTGGTTTACAATTAGCCAACAGAACACCTCTGGAGTAAAGATTGGTACTTACTGAGAGTAAACATGTGTGCATTGGTCTCTTAATTGTAAAAGAATAAAGTTTTCATATTGGCGTAGCTGAAACGTAAAAGTTCCAATGGTGGCTCTGAAACAGCAATCAAATGTAAAATCTTGGGTTTGGTGGTTTTGTCATAGACTTCTATAGGATCGGCTTTTCTCCTTAATCAGTGTAGACTGTTTTTGAACCTAATAAAAGTTAAGTTTTGATTCAGATTATCATTGTCCCAGAAAATTACAACTAAAAGATACTTTGGACATGGTCTTTTTTTAATGATGGCCAAGTCACAACAAGGCATGAGCACTTGTCTTTGGGTACGTTCTACTGCTGTGGCAGGGAAGTAGTTATAGAGAAAGGCTGGCTTCTAAACTACCAAATAGGTTGCCTTGAGAGGTAGTGCTTGGCTTGGGACCATTTCTCACGGGGAAATGTCAGTTTGTCAGTTGTCTCTGTGTCCTTCCACTCCACGCTTCTCTTGCTCAAGAATGTGTGGAATGACTTTCCAGCAGGCAGGGCTGGTAGGAGGACCTGTGAGAGTTTCATATACTTTGTCAGCTGCATGGTGAAACCAGGATCACCTTTTCAGAATGTATTTGCTCACATCCTGGCAAGCCCAACAAAGCCCATCTTTGTTTCTGCTGCCAAACAAAGCATACGTAACAGAAGTTACTTGCTGCTTCTGTTCCTCTCATCCCCTCCAACCGTAGTTTTCTGTAGTTGTGCTCTAATTTTGGGTCATTCTTTGCAGCCAGGGAACTTCCTCTCCTCTGTGCGATGAACCAAACAGTTGAATGATGGCTATCTAGTTAACAAAAGGGAAGCTGGCTTTGGGAGAATCTCTGGAACATGGAGAGGGGAACTTTTTAGTATATGCAGGAAAAAAATGCCGTTTCCCTTAGGAAAAAGTTACGCTGACTTACAGATGTGTAACCAATACAGTTCTATAGGCATTATTTGACAACATTAATTGTTTAGTAGAAAATTTTATTCTTTTTATGGCTTTTCTTTTAAATTAATCTAATAGGTTTTACAGTGAGAATAATATTCTGTAGAAGATTTTAGCACATGGGTCTTCTCCATAAGCATTGTCACAGTTCCTTCAAAATATCCTTGAACCTTTCCATGATAAATACCTTCTCTTTCCCTCTGGGTTTGTTCTGGCAAAACTGAAGTCCGTTTAAATTTTTACTTTCTAAATAAGGTTAATAGCTAATCCAGAGGTGCTGGCAGGCTGTCAGATGGGGAGCAAATGATGTTCTTTTGAGTCCGGCAGTAAGCTCTTTAGAAAAGAACAGTGCTGGACAAAGCTGAACGAGTGTCTTGCAGAACCTCACTGCAGTTACCTGTCTGAATATAAAAATGACTTGTGAACAGGTTTCAAGTTTGACTCCTCTTAACTCTGTCACCTTGATCATTAATTCCAATCTGAATTTTCATCCTATGTAGCAAAATATGCATGTACACATGCTGTTGGCTAGGATTTTGCTTTTTTCCCATAAGACTTTATCGGGTGCATTTTGTTGAATAAGCATCTTGTTTTGCTGTGGTAGATCTGAAAAGAAGGGTGCACTGAGGTAATTTATCCTGCAAAGGAATAATTCATGTTTTTATTATGCTATATGAAGTGGGTTTTTTATGTTTAGGGTAAAAATTAAAAATCAATTGTAAGTTGGAGCATGTAGGCACATCCATTGATGGGGAAGCCATATATGAATTGAAACCTTTGGGATGCTAATGTGAAAAACACGATTGGTAATGTAACACTTTTAACGAATACTTTATCCTGCATATAGGTGTCCCTCTGTGTTCATTTTTTGGCTTCTATAGGATATAGACTTGCTTTTGTAAATTCAGGAATTACTTTTTCTTGAGAATTGTGATGCAAAGTAAATATGCACTTGAAAGATTTGTATCTCTAAGTTTTTTTTGAAACTCATCATGAAGTATAGCATGGGTTAAATTTCCTTTTCCTTAATGGAAGTTCTTATTATGGCACCTGGGTTCTCAAATACCTGGTAGTCAAAATCTTGTTATAGAATATAAATGTGTACTGTAGCTACAGGTACGCCCCATGTATCAAAAGTACATTATTGTCTTTTGAGAATGAATTCTGCGCTACATACACTAATGTTTCTTATGCTTAGCTTGCATTTCTCTATGCTATCAAGTGCTTATCAATTGGTCTGATAACTGCTACAAACTGTTATATCCTCTTTATATACCAGAACTGCAGTGTCCCAGTTCTTACAGCAATCATGCAGGTATCTTTCAAAACTTACCTCCACTATTTCTTGCTGTATGTGGTTACTACAGGATGTCTAATTGCATTTGCTTATCTCCTCTTCCTCACTGTATCCTCTTGTGCTGAGAGAGCCAACTGTGGCTTGAGTATAGTGTGGTCTTGTAGAAGTCAAAAGGTCTAGAGGAATTAGTTGTCTGTTGAAATGGGACATTGTTTTGAGTGTAAAAAAATGTTAATTAGACAGTTAGTTTTTGCTTTTTTCCAAAACTAAGAATATTTGTTTATCCTGTATCTCTGTACCTCGCTCTGAGGAAATGTTTGCCTCACTGTCACAGAACATGACTTGTTTTTACTGCCCTGATAAGGTTTCAGTATTAAAAAGGAAAATATAACTGTTGATTATGTATTGATGTTTGTCTCAATTAACGCGCTTTACTCAAGAAAGCTTTTTTGGGGTAAAAGTTCAGGGTCAGTACAGAGCCTAGATAGAAAAATAGAGCCTTTACATCAGATTCACCATATTGGCTGCCTAAAGACAATTATTTTGATGTCGTCTTTGGAAAGCTAGAGCCAGATATGCTCATCCAGGTTTCCGTCGCCTTCTCCAAAGGAAGGGCAGGGTGAACAAGGGAGTTTTGCCAACCTGCTCCCTGCCATGTGTGCTAATGGAGTTCGCTGGTGAATCATAGATCATCTAGTCCAACCCCCCTGCCAGAGCAGGGCCACCTAGAGCAGGTTACACAGGAACGCGTCCAGGAGGGTTTTGAATGTCTCCAGAGATGGAGACTCAACCACTTCTCTGGGCAGCTTGTTCCAGTGCTCTGCCACCCTCAAAGTAAAGAAGTTCCTCCTCATGTTGAGATGGAACTTCCTATGCTCAAGTTTGTGCCCATTACCTCTTGTCCTATTGCCGGGCACCACTGAAAAGAGCCTGGCCCCATCCTCCTGACACCCACCCTTTAAGTATTTGTACACATTAATTACGTCACCCCTCAGCCGTCTCTTTTCCAGACTAAACAGACCCAATTCCCTCAGCCTTTCTTCATAAGAGAGGTGTTCCAGTCCCCTAATCATCTTGGTAGCCCTGTGCTGCACCCTCTCCAGCAGTTCCCTGTCCTTCTTGAGCTGGGGAGCCCAGAACTGGACACAGTACTCCAGGTGTGGCCTCACCAAGGCAGAGTAGAGGGGGAGGATGACCTCCCTCGACCTGCTGGCCACACTCTTCTTGATGCACCCCAGGATGCCATTGGCCTTCTTGGCCACAAGGGCACATTGCTGGCTCATGGTCATCCTGTTGTCCACCAGGACTCCCAGGTCTCTTTCCACCGAGCTGCTCTCCAGCAGGTCAGCCCCCAACCTGTACTGGTGCAGGGGGTTATTCCTCCCCAGGTGCAGCACCCTACACTTGCCCTTATTGAATTTCATAAGGTTTCTCTCCGCCCAACTCTCCAGCCTGTCCAGGTCTCTCTGTATGGCGGCACAGCCTTCCGGTGTGTCAGCCACCCCCCCCAGCTTTGTGTCATCAGCAAACTTGCTGAGGGTGCTCTCTATCCCCTCATCCAAGTCGTTGATGAATATATTGAAGAGGACTGGGCCCAGTACTGACCCCTGGGGAACACCACTCGTCACTGATCTCCAACTGGACTCTGTGCCCCTAACCACGACCCTCTGAGCTCTGTCTTTCAACCAGTTTTCTATCCACCTTACTGTCCATTCATCTAACCCACTCTTCCTAAGCTTCCCTATGAGGATGCTGTGGGAGACCGTGTCGAACGCCTTGCTGAAGTCAAGGTAGACCACATCTACCGCTCTCCCCTCATCTATCCATCCAGTCACACCTTCATAGAAGGCTATCAGATTAGTCAGGCATGATTTCCCCTTGGTGAATCCATGCTGAGTGCTTCTGATAGCCCTCTTTTCCTCCACATGCCTTGAGATGACGCCCAGAACAAGCTGTTCCATCATCTTTCCAGGGATGGAGGTGAGGCTGACCGGCCTGTAGTTCCCCGGGTCCTCCTTCTTGCCCTTTTTGAAGACTGGAGTGACATTGGCTTTCCTCCAATCTTCAGGCACCTCGCCTGTTCTCCAGGACCTTTCAAAGATGGTGGAGAGCGGCCCAGCAATGACTTCCGCCAGCTCCCTTAGCACTCTCGGGTGCATCCCATCAGGGCCCATAGACTTGTGAATATCTAATTGGCCTAACTGGTCCCTCACTTGATCCTCCTCAACCCAGGGAAAGTCTTCCTCTTGCCCCGTTACTTTCTCCAAGGCCTGGGACTCCTGGGGGCTCGGCCTGGTAGTAAAGACCGACGCAAAGAAGGCATTCAATAACTCCGCCTTCTCTGCATCCTTCGTCACCATGGCTCCTGTCTCATTCAACAGCGGGCCCACAACTTCTCTGGTCTTCCTTTTGCCTCCAATATACTTGAAGAAGCCCTTCCTGTTGAGCTTGACATCCCTTGCCAGGTTTAGTTCCAAGGCGGCCTTGGCTTTCCTTGTTTCATCTCTGCACACCCTGGCGTGAGCTAGCTTAGTCTCTCAGCTGACTCCAAGGTCTCTCAGCTGACTCCAAGGTATCCAGAAAATCGTTCCCTAGATGTGAACACTTGACAGTACTGTAAACGCGACTGTAGACTGAAGGCATCCAAATAAATTTTCGAGTCTTAACCAAGAAGTAAGGCTGGGTTTGTATGTTTTACTGTTGTGAGGTGAATACCTAAGTTACTTTTTCAATACGTAAGTGCATTTAAAAAGTTTCATTGTTTTTCGGAAGCTTTGTCATTTCAAACTGCTGTATATAAACCCAAAGACGTTTATCAAGTGTATCTATTAAAAGTAAAAACACTATTGAAGGAAAACCAAAGAAATTACAAGCCAAAATAAATAATAATACGAATGTTGACCTCAGTAAGTGTGTTACATCCTGCTATACGCTATTTGACCCTTCTCCTTCCTTTGTAACAAAACTCTCAACAGTTTAAATAAATAGTTCCTGGTTTATTTTTGTGATTAAATTCACATGGGTAGGGTCCAGGACTCTAATGCAGTCTTGTTGCAGAGCATGAGAGAAAAGAGCTGGTAAAGAGAAGAGGAAAAATATCAGTAAACTTAAGTTGACTTTTTAAATTACTTTAATACTTCTAATTATGCTTTAGTTTTTCAGTTAAAAGAAAACAGAACTTTTCTGCTGATGTGGAAGGCTGAAAAAAGACTTGAAAATTTCAGACAACTCTAAACCATGTTCTTAAAGCATTTACAGTCCATAAAATAATTAAAGATTTATTTTTTTTTTTCTAGATGACCTGAACATTTAAACTCTTTTCTCCTTTTTCCACTATGTCCTTAATATATCAGGCTGTCAAAATAGAAATATTGTCATACTAGGGAAAAACATCGTATCAGCTTCTAATTAGCCAGCTGTCTTTAAAGACAAAGCTACTACATATTATAATCTGTATAACCAATCATAAAACTGTAGCCACTGCATTACGAAAGGAAGTGCTCGTACAGCAACAAACTATCTAAGTTAACTGTGTAGGTCAAATTCTAAGTTAATCTCATTTTAAAATTTTAGATGTTACACGAGGGTCTTGTCCACTTTCTCCCACAATTACGAAATTGTCTATTAAGAAAGTGATTTATGCCCTAAAAGTGTAATATATAAAAAAGGCAAGATCTTTATCATTTTGGGGCACAAGTCAGTAATGTTGATTTTCATGTCTTCTGTTTTACAGATGTCTCACTTTAAGACATCTAGTCGTTCCCGGTCAGCTTAGGTTGCCTTTGTATTCAGTGGAGAATATATTCAGTGAGACACAGGCACCACCAGATGGTGATTCATCTAATCTATTTTAGACACCTATTTTAAGAAAAGATGAATCACCCAGTGAAGGGGCCTTTCTCATAGAATCATAGAAAAATTTAGACTAGCAGGGCCCTCTCAAAGTCACTGGTCCAACCCCTTGCTCAAATCTGGGCTAACTTCCAAGTTAGATCAGATTGCTCAGGGCCTATCCAGTTGCGTTTTGAAAACGTCCAAGGATGGAGAGTTTGCAGTCTCTCTGGGCACCTTTTTCAGTGCAGAACTACTCATACTTTGATTAATTTTTTCCTTTTGTCTGATCAGCATTTTCTGCATGATAATTTGTGACTATTGTCCTATTGCTGTGCACCTTAGAGAAGACTCTTGTGCCGCCTTCTCTACAACTCACCTTTAGCTAGTTGAATTCAGCAATTGGCTCTTAGGTTAGCTTGAAAAAGAGAAGGCTAACCTAGTTCTTTTAGCCTCTCCCTGTATATCTCCTAGTACCACCAGATTCTTAACTGACACTCTTAGTCATTTAGTGCTCTGCTGCTCTACTTTCTCCAGTGTGCGAACACCCTGTTGTATTGAAGTCCTTTTTGCAAAGCTGCTAACCAGTCTAACCTGTTGGTCCCCAGCTTGTACTGGGTTCTTTGTGGTTTTTTTCTCTCTGCTGAGTATAAAGGAAGCCTATGGTGACTAGACTTAATGCCGAAGTTAGGTCACGTAAATACCACCCTAAAAGCTGATTTCTATGACTAGATTAAATGTTTAATTTGGATATACTGCTATACTTGTAATCTTAAGCCTCGGAATCCTGCCTGCTTATTAAATGCTCAGAGTTTGGATGTACCAGATGGATATGTTCTCAATAATGTGTCCACAGGGGTCTGTCCTGGGACCTGTCAATGAACATCTTTGACAGTGACCTGGAGGAGGTGATGGAGGGCTAGCGCTTAGTTTGCAGATGACACTAAACTGGGAGGACACTGAAGGACAGAGCTACCATTGAGGAACCTGACAGGCTGGAGGGATGCGTCAACAGGAACTTCATGAAATGCAGCAAGGACAAATGCCAAGTCCTGCACCTGGGAAGAAACCCTGCCTTGGAACAGTACAGGCCAGGGAACTGCTATGCAGAAAAGAACCTGATGGTCCTGGCAGTGAAGGAGGTGGTCAACAGCATCCTGGGCTGTAATTAACAAAAGTATGGCACGAAGGTAGAGGAATGTGATTATCCCCCTCTGCTCAGCAATTGTTAGCTGCCCCTGGAGTACTGTGTCCAGTTTTGGATCCCCAAATAAAAGAAAGATGTTGCTAAATTGTAGTGAGTTTAGAGGAGGGCCACCAAGATGGCTGGGGCTGGAGCACTTCACTGGTGAGGAGAGGCTGAGGGACTTGAGCTTGTTCAGCCTGGAGAAGAGGTGACTTCAGGTGGACCTAATGGCAGCCCCCCAGTTTCTAGAGGAGGTTATTGAAAAGGTGGAGCCAGGCTCTTCACAGTAGTGCATAGCAGAAGGACAAAAGGCAATGGGCATAATTTGAAACGAGAGGTTTAGATTGGCTACAAGGAAAAGCTTTTTCACCCTGAGGACAGTGAAGCCAGTTGCCCAGAGAGCTTGTTCAGCTTTCATCCTCGGAGGTTTTCAAAACCCAACTGAGGAATCTGGTCTGATCTTAGCTGACCCTGCTTTGAACAAAAGGTTGGACTAGAGACTTCCAGAGATCCCTCTGACCTGAATTATTCTATGACCTTATGAATTGCATGTAGGACCTTCATCTTGTCTTTTAAAATTGTTTTTGTTTGTTCCCTTTGGGGAGAGGAGGCAGGGATTGTGTTTTCTTGTTTGAAATATGTTGCAAGAAATAAGAAATAATACTGTGAATTGGTAAAAATATGACATTTAGGTGTGTCTCATTTCATATATTTCCTTATATTTCAACTGCTATATTCCTTTCTTCTATACAACAATAAGGCCTTTACAAAAAAGTCTCTTTAGAAAACAGTAGTTACTAAAGGAACCTACAGATAAACTGGTTAAGATGTTATCCATACATTTACCAGATATTGATAGAAATACTGCTTTTCAGCCTGATGAGTTTGTCCTTCATGCAGTCCAAAAAACACTTATGAGTACAGTATTTCTCCATTCTGTGCTTTTCTTTTAAACAAAAATACCACTGGGCTAAATTCAGCTCTGCAGTTACTCTGATCTCAGACGTATCTCTGCAATCTTGTTGATTCAGTTTAGTGGGGTATAAAAAGAGAAGCAGTTGAATAGGTTCTATAGACATTAATGGCTAAGGCTAGCAGGTTATTTCCAGAGCTAGGCTTTAAATACTTGAATGTGGAATTTGATAAGTACTGTGCTTTAAAATGAAGGTCCAGATGAATGTATTTCCATGTTCAGTCTTGTTCCAAAGAGGGAACCTTGATGTCTGTGGATCTTCATTGCAACACCATCCAGCATCTCATACTCGAAGTTGGGATAGAACAAGTGGTAAGGAGGTGTAAAAGGGCTGTTTCTTCTCTATTAAGTAATCTGTATCTTTTACCTTGCTCAGTGGATCTGTGAGCCTGTCTTAAAGGGCTAAAATCAGCCCCAGAAAGAATGTTTTGCACCAGTCACTGCCTGGGGCTCTTGTTAGACCTTGCTAAGCCATAACAGTGTTAAAAGGATGCTCATGACCCAGGCAACAAATTTCAGAAGGGAGAGACAGTTTCTTTGCTTCAGTTCTCTTCAGTCTCAGCTGGTTAGTACTGGATGTGATTGACTCTTTTCAAACTGGCTAGAAATTGGAGGATCTCTCGCCTCCCCCAAAGCTGTGCATTTCATACAACGTGACTCAGCTTTCTGAGGCTGTAAGGCAAGCTGGCTGAAAATCCCCTTTCTGCAAAATAGTACCAGTATGCCTGCTTGCTTGCTAGCATGTGTAAAGACTGCTGCCTTAGTGGTATCTGTATTGTTTGTGCCCTGCAAAGCTATTATTTTTGTCATCTTCAAAACAGTGTCAACATGCTCACATCTAGTCTATAAATCAGGTATGTTAATGAGCCTTCTAATTGCCCGGACTGAGGATGTGTCCTGCTGTGGCTCCTTACATGCCTGCATTCCTGAGTTTGTTTCCCTGGGGAACCAAGGTGGGGGGGATGCATGCCCAGGTCTCATCCTGAGATAGGCATCGGGACTCATCTGAGCCGTATGCTTGCCTCCAAGAGGTGAGAAATTACCTTGTAGGTGAGGTTTAGCTGGTTAACATTTGGAGGGCAGTTATGCTAGCATGTTGCTGCCCAATGGGAAAAGAAATGGCTTCACTAGAATGTATGGAAAACTTATTTTGGGGTATGTTAGTTACAGCAGGAGATACCTTTGCTTGAAGAGCAGATGGTTCACTGGGGTTTTGAGCAGGGAAAAATGATTGTTGCTGGACCAGAGGACAGTATGCCAGTATCTCATGGGCACTGCTCTCTCCTGGCAGTGTAAGAGAATGATTTTACCATATTCAAAAAATTCCCATTCGCGTAACACAAAATAGCTTTTCTAGCTGGTGGCTTTGCCTTTTTCCACCTATATTAAGTAAAAGTACTGGAACTGCCCTGCAAGGCGTTACGTGACACTCTGCCTTCCTGATGCAGGACCTCCTGTGCTGTAAGAGCCTGTTGGTTGTGGACTCTTTCTGTGTATTTGTCAGGTTTCCACATAGGCACACTTAAGCTTTGTTCTGTGCCATCTTACATGAGTAACCTATATGTTTTGAAATTCCTCCAACATAGTTTCTGCACGCTAACTGTGGTTCACGGCACGCTGTACCTGAATTCTTACCTGATGAATGTAGCCTAGCTGTCATGGCTCATGCTAACTGGTGTCATCTGACAAGGTCCTGTCTATCACAGAGGACATATTTTGTTTGCTGGGTTTTTTTGTCTTAATAGTTTGCCAAAAGCTCTTTGAGGTAGGAGTTTCATCTGTTTTTTGGTGTTTGCATAGCATCTAACAAAAAAAGATTCAAACCCATGAGCAAAAGGTACAGGAGCTTTTGTGGTGCACATGTGAAATGCTGAAATGCTAAAATTCTTGCTTTGCCTAATTTGAAGGGATTTCCTTGAATCAAGTTTACAGAAGCCCTCTATGTTGAAAGATACGAATTGATTGAGGTTGGATGATGATCGTATGCTGTTTCTACATATATCCTTTCTAGATATATCTAGTTACTTTGCTTTCCTGATAAGGTAAGCCTACAATAGGGAAGGTTGCATAATTTCATTAAAATGGGGTGTTTCCCTCCTTCAAGAGGCAGATTATTGATTATACTTAACTAGCATTCTGATAGCTAAGTCACGTTAAGATCTGTTTAATGGAAAGATTTTAATACCTTTTATTGCAATGGAGCCATGAATATATATAGAGAAAGTACAACAGTAAAAAAAAACAAAACAAAACAAAAACAAAAAAAACCCCAACAAAAAAACCCCAAACCCCTTCCCCAAAACCCCAAACCAACAAATTATTTTTCCCTTAAAATAGATTTAATCAACATCTAACTTATGAAAAAACAGTATCAATATGTAGTCTTGGTTTGGTTTTTTTTCTGAGAACATATAAAGTAAATTCTTCAGTGAGTTTGAATTTATTTAAAAGTAATATTCTTTTAAAGAATTATAAAAAATAATTTA
Source organism: Dromas ardeola (assembly GCA_013398915.1). NCBI lineage: Eukaryota > Metazoa > Chordata > Aves > Charadriiformes > Dromadidae > Dromas > Dromas ardeola. The sequence goes on along the minus strand of VYZM01022803.1, from coordinate 184,964 downwards.
GTTTTTTTATCCTGAATTATTTTTTAACAGTAAGGTAATTCTTCTGTTAATTGATAAATTTCACTGGTGCTTTGTACACAGACTATACCCAAGGCTTTAAACCAGTTGGCATATGTAGGTAGCCATATCTGTGCTGCTCTGAAACTGCAATCAAGTTCTTCAAACATCTGTTTTGCTTAAAAAACAAAACACTTTTGAGGTGTCTCCATGATGAAGAAAACATAAAAGATGTGAGGTGAACGTAACCGGTGCAGTGAGGTGTCACCATACTAACTGCAACAGTCACTCCATGAGGTGTAAATTAAAGCAAGTTGTAGATCTTCTAAAATGCCTCTTCTGCACAGTGAAATCCAAACCATATAAAGTGTAAGGCTGTCCTAGAAGTGTTTCAGCTTTGGTGAGCTTTCACTGAAACACACATTTTTTGCTGGCTTGCTGTCTGCGCTGCAGAATCCAGGGCCTCCACGCTTCGCAGACTGGGCAGCTGCTCCATGGATGCTTCTCCAGGCTGGGGGACTCCCTCTCACTTCCAGCTGTGGCAGCTGCTAGGAAACCAGTAGATCATGAGATCAACATCTTGATATCAGGAGTTTGAGGCTTCTTGCCAGCTGCCTGTGAACGCTGGCGGCAGCCGGTGCACTCGGGCTTTGGGAGGCTTTTTCCTCCCTCCAAGGAGGGGGTGTATTGCAGAGTATTTGTAGCAGATTCTGAATCCTGACCAGCTGTCCTAGCAACTACCACGTTCAGCCAAGTGAGTTGGATACCCTGGAAAAAACCGTTCAGATGTTGACATGAACCATTCAATGCCATATTAAAAACAAACAAACAAACAAAAAACCCCCAAAAAACCAACCAAATAAAAAAAAAACCCTGACAAAATCCCAACACCACAAACCAAACACCCGCACTCCTAGTTTCCCCTCCCCCTCCCCCAAAAAAATAAAATCAGAAAATGTGCCATTACTTGTGAGCAGCTTCTCATTTTCATGCCTGTTAGCGGGGTATATGTCACTGTTTTTGCCCCATTTCTGCAGTTGGGAGGTAGGAAGCCTGGGAATGTGACTTGAGCTCATACCAAACTCTGCAGTGGAAAGCTTTAGGAGGCTCAATAACCCGAGGTGACAGCATTTGAAACAAGTCACAACCAGATCTAAACAGCCAATTGTTGTGGTGGCTTGTGTAAAGAGTGTGTATCTTGTCTCCATCACATTTTCTACCATGTCTATTTTCTCCAGCGGGGCTCCTCCTATCCTTGAAGAAATCGGGGTGCTGGGCACTGCTCACAGTCCTACCTCGCTGTTTAGAGCCTGTGAGGAGCTGGCAGGCATGGCTCAGTGCTTCAGCCCCTGACCACCTTGTACCTGCAAGTCAGGGGAATGTGCTGCAAGACCCCTGAAGATGTTTTGGATTGTTTCTAAGTGTAGTTGGAAAAAAAAAAATAAAAAAGCACAGATCTCCGAGAACTGTAAAAGAAACAGTTGGACTGTAGCAACAGCTTTCCATGTAAACATGATATCTTATTTAATGGCTGTGAGCATTCTTTGCAGTAGATGGGTGTGTGGCAGGAAGAAAGTGCTTTAACAGTATTCTTCTGGACCAATTTTAAACAAACAGCCAAGGTTTTTAGCAACTAAAATATGGGTTGCCAAAGGGACAAAAACACTTCTGGCATTCATCCTGCAGTCAAATGTAAAATAGAGATACATTCTTCTTTTATGGAAAGCTGTCCTTTTGCTGTATAGATGGTTGTCAGTTTTGCAAAAACATCAGGAAGATTTTTAATGTATAATTTTGAGCTTCGAAGTACTTTGAAGCATTAAAATGGGGGACAGTGATGTCTCTATATAAACTTTATATATATATATATATATAAAAAATATATAAAACGATTTAAAAAACATCCTTATAGTTCTAAAGCATTTTTTTTTGTTTGTTTTATTTTTACAAGCGAGCATTTCAAATTCAACTTTTCATTGTGTGTGTGTGTGCGCGCGTATATGTCGTTGCCCTCTACTGGACAGATTTAGAATATTTTTTTTGAGCAATGCTGCCTGCTTGCTTGGAGTCTGTGATTGTTACTTCAGCATAATCGGAAGAGGGATGCCTTCATACTCCAAGTATTAAACAAACATATGGAAATATCTCTGTAAGGTGGGTAGGTTTGTCTTCGTATTATGTGTGTTTAGCCAGTAGTTTCCTGGGTTTAATTTGTAACAAAAACCTCTTACAAAACTGATGTTGTGAAACCTTTGTTTATTTTGTGGAAAGTTATGCAAGGTAAAACTGCTTATCCTTATTACAAGCAATCACTTACACGGGATGGCTGGGTAAAATTCTCTTTTGGCTTGGTAAAATCTCCTGAACATTTCATAAAATAAAAGGATTCTGAAAATGACATTGGCAGTGAAAATATAACTGTAATGGGCAACGTTACTCGTGTTGTAGTTCATGGCTAGGTCAATGTCATATATTCTAATCCTTAAAATGTTTTTAATGAACAGGATTAGAATGAGTAAATAATTAAAAATAACTGTCTCGCGGTTTTCCCATGGCAGTTTGGGGGCTTGATCCTGCCTTGTGTCCGAAGAGCTGAAAGCGAGCCCCTGTTTACTGACAGCTTGGTCAGGATCAGCTCTTTTTTGGTTAGATGTTTTTGCTTTATTAGTGGCTGGCTTTCTGCTGTTAACTGAACATTGCCTGGAGCTGGTGTCATTTCATACTGAGCAGGGACAAGACTTGACTTTCTGCTGCTTTGCAGGTTCTGGGTTTTTTGGGGAGGAGAGGGGGGAAGAGAAGACTGAGAGGGGATCTTATCAATGCTTATAAATATCTAAAGGGTGGGTATCAAGAGGATGGGGTCAGGCTCTTCTTAGTGGTGCCTGGCGACAGGACAAGGGGCAACGGGCACAAATTGGAACATGGGAAATTCCATCTCAACATGAGGAAAAACTTCTTTACTTTGAGAGTGTCAGAGTACTGCAACAGGCTGCCCAGAGCAGCTGTGGAGTCTCCTTCTCTGGAGATATTCAAAACCCACCTCGATGCGTTCCTGTCCAGCCTGCTCTAGGCGAACCTGCTCTGGCAGGGGGGTTGAACTAGATGTTCTCCAGAAGTCCCTTTCGATCCCTACTGTTCTGTGAAATAATCACATATTGCGCCTCTCATTTAGTGAGGGCTGCTGCACCATGCAGCTTTCTATACAGGACAGGAAAAGCGGGTTTGGTAAGAGTGGGAAGAAGGTGGCAGCTGTCACTAGTGAGTGGCATTTGGCTGGTTACATTGTTTGGGCATGCTTTTCTCCCACTTGATAGCTGTCCCCTTCTGTGGCTAGATGGATATCTGAACACACCAAACAGAGAGGAAAATATTGCTGCTGTATTCAAAGGCAGTAAAGTTGAAATTTTAGTATAGTACCACGTAAATAACTTTTGGTTAAACAGAAGGAAAGGAGAAGAAACGGGTACTATATGATACATAAGGATGTAAATGAAGTCAGGAGGGTAGCAGGCAGAGACGAAGAAGGAAGCACCAGGCTTGCTGAGTGAGGATCTACTAGTGGAATTCCTTGAGGACTGGTCTTGAGCCTCCTGTGTGTCATGTTTTGATGTTGACCTCAGGCACGAAAATTGGGAGTAACGATGAAATTGGATGATGGCAGAAATTTGAGAAGCTCTGTAAATGCAGAGGAGGGTTAGGCTATCACAGAGAGAAAAATGGACTGTCTTGAGGGCTTCAATAACAGTAGAAATGGGATAAGATTTAATAATGCAGAGAGCGAAGTCATATTTGAAGTTTTTTTTCTGGTCCTTTTGTCATCAAGTATATGTGTAACAGATACAGGTTTGCAGGCCTAGCTGTCTGAGGTACGGTACTCAGCATAGTTCATTTTAAAGTGGAAATTGATTTTAATAAATTTAATGGTATGCTGCTGCCCAACTGCCATGACTTGGTTTGTAGCAGATTTTAGGACTGACTTTGGTCAGCAATGGTGTATCATCTTTTGAGTTGTGTGGTTTTATGCATGTCCTCTTCATTTAATTACTATTTTACAGTTATAAGCACAAAAACAATAGTAAAGGAAGATGGGAAAGCAAGTTCTGTTCTTGGGATGGTATATGCAAGAAACGTGGCATAACTTTTAGGTGGCAGAAAGTATCTTGAATGACATAAAAAATAATTTAACTCTTCAACCAAAATCTGTCATTAGCTTGTTCCTGCATATTTTGTAAGCTTTTTCTGAGACTTGGATCACGTAACAGACAGACTGTGGAGAACTGTTCAGGTCTTCAGAGAATTTCTACTGTTCGCTTTCCTTTACCTCTTTGGAGCTTGGGAAGAGACTTGGATACCAGATGTTAATGAAATGACACAGAATAGATCGGTGATTCTCTCTGTTGTCTGAAAGTCTGAGTGAGTTAAAAGCCTTCAGGGATTGTTTTCAGTTGTACACTGCATTTTGGAATTTGTTGCTGGCTGATTACAAAAGTAGATCAGGTGGCAAACATGACTTCCGTGTTTGCCATCTTTGGCATTGACAACAAAAGAAAAAGGAGTTTCAACATCTCAGTGATAGAAAAGGCATACAGTTAAATGATATGCAGAATAGAAACTTAACCTGGACTTTGGGCAATCCTTGCTATTTTCTCTAAAGTGGTGTAGAATAACAATGTGCTATTATGGCAGGCGCACTAAGAAGCAATACAGAATGTGACCTGAAGGGAAACAAACGTGCACTAAGTCACCGATAAAGAGATATGCAGATGTTTCCAGTTTGCCAGTGTTCATTAGAACTTGTGTATATTAAGATATGTATCATTGTACACTTTGTCTAGATGTTTCTGTTTAGATAGTACTGAGCTTAATCTCATTGACATTTCAGAAACAATTTTTTTTACTAACATTTTAGTGTGATGAATTTGGATATTCAATAAAACAAATTAGCATAATGGTTTGCATACAGGATATGTAGCTTTTAGACAAGACATCAGGTTATAAATGAAACTCATCTGCATCTACCCAGGAAGCACTATGTTTGCATATCTAATCTGCCTCACTCACTACCAGTGCTCTAACCCTTACTATGTTATGCCGTCGAGAGGGAGAATAGTTTGGGAAAAATCATGAATTATTTTTAGCTTGCATTTAGCAAGGGATAGGTTTGAAAGGAAAAAGAAAATTAAAAGTGAGAGAAAAAATTATGCTGTCTGTCTGTTTTAAATGTTTGAATGCTATATGGTGGTTATTTGAGGTAGCGAGTCATTTTCAGGAAGTCATTTTTACGAAAAGTCACAATGTTATGTATAGGACAGAGGTTAGTGTTGGATTAGTTCTGGAATCCGGAAGAGTTTTACTACATAATCTTGATTTTTTTTTTTTTTTTTTTTATTTTCAAACCAAGTGTAAGTCATCCCAGCACTGGATGCTGAAGTGAAAAGGGAACTTGTAGACTAGTAGGATGGTTTTGGTACTCTACACTTGCCAGAGTATGACAGACAGCAGAGACAAGTGCTTTGTATATCCTGGAATTAGAAGATGCTTCTGAGAATGGAGTGCTATTGGAGATCAGGAGGGCAGGTAATGGCTGAAAACACACTGGAACAGCGGAAGTGATTTCTGTAGGCAGCGTGATAAAATTGTGACAAACTGATGGGTGTTGTCATATAGACACAAAGTACGTGGAAGGATCTTCTTTGTTGGGGACTCACATTGCTGTCCCAAAAAACCAAGCTAAATAATTCTTGCGTGCCATAAATGTGAGACTGTAAGTCTAGGGATGTTCCCAAGACATCAGAGTTAAGTTCTTGAGGAGGGGAAACATTTGTTCAAAAATTTACCACCTGCACACCTGAAGAAGTTCACTTACAATCTATTGATGAAAACAAAGTAACTTAAAGGTAACTTAAGTTATTTACCAGTTTCACTAGCAAATGCGATGCTTTTTTTCTCACTCTGTGGACTAAGACAGCAACTACTGGACTTCATCACAGCTGACGTAACCTCTGAAGGAAAAGAATTGGGATGCAACAGTTCAGCTTCTGAGGATGTTGAGGGTAGCCATGTAGGAGGAGCAGTTAGGAATAGAGCTGTCAGGAGGGAACTGGACAGCAACGGAGACTGTCCAGATAAATGTGTCCTACATGCTGTGAGGCTGGGCTGGGGTCAAGGCAAGCAGAGACAGTGAGGGTGCTGGCTAGAGTGAAAGAGTGGTTTTCGGGTACTGGACATAGTAGTATGGAGGTTGAAATGTGTGCAGGTTACCATTTATGAGGGATGACTAAATACAGAAGGCAACTGGTTATCAAAGCACTTTTCAATTTGCTGAAGGGTAACTGCAAACATCTTGAAATGGCAAGGGCTTCAAATAAACCCATGGTTCCTCCTCTTCTCAGGCAACCTCTTAAGTACGGTTTGAAAATACAGTACTTCCACCTAAACTTTGTGTTTCACAGGCTCCATTCGTAGCAGCCTTGTTTCTTCTAGTCTAGAAAATACAGTACTCTGACTGGAGGGGTTGGAGGGAGAACATAAGGAATCAGTGTTTTGGGTATAAAGGAGTATAAACTCTTCAATTTTGACCAAATAATATAGTGTCTGTTTTCTGTGAGAAACTCAGTCGGTCATGCATGGGCAAAATTTTCTGTCTCGCTGGCACCCATTTACTAGTGAGGGATGTCACTACCTATTTTAAGTGTATATCTCTGACTTTGTAAAAGACAGCACTATTCTGATCAGTATTAGCTTATTTTCTTTTTTCTAAATCACTCTAGGGAAACTCAAGTTTAAGGCCGAAGTGAAAATCTTAATGATACACAGAAAACCTGCTCGACTGATATGGCCATGTAATCTTCATAAAGTCTATGCTATAAATACCAAGAAAGCAGGGTCACCTCAAATAATTTAGATTAGGTTCTCTTTGAACTGTGTGGCTTGTTTTGGAGCCATTATCCTGCTTTTTCTAGCAAGGAAAATCCTGCTGATGTCAGTACAATTCCAGGCGTGCATGGCAGGATATCATTGAGAAGACTTGTTGCACTGGCTTGGATTGAAGAATGCTATTTGTCTTGCCTCTGTGGTTCCAGGACTCTGGAACTTGCCCTATTTGTTGGTTCAGAATATTTGGTGATCTTGCAGTCACTCTGGGGAAGAAACTTGTTCAACAGGATTTTGGATGGGACAAACCATATATGCCACACAGCAACAAAAGGGTGGAGTGGCAGAAAGGAGCTTTTCTTTTGTTTTTCTTTCCATAAGTGGCAAGTTGGAAGAATTCTTTGCAGAAGCATTATTTTAGATGCTGTTGGAATTTTGTTCAAAAAGCGTAAAAAGACTGTCTTGAAGATTTCGTTGTTGTTTTAAAAAGGGGAGAAAGCCCCCTTAGTTAAAGCGCTGGACCAGTGCATAAAGAGCAAGTGAGTGTCATTATTCCTGCTTCACAGCTCAAGGAACTGAAGCGTAGAGAAGTGAACCTGGCTTGCCCAACATCATGCAGCATAGAGAATCAGATGGAGTGGTAGAACCAGGAGCGGAATGCTGCTTTTTTACTCCAACGCAACATCCAGTCCACTAGAGAGTAAAGCCTTGTAGCGGCCTTACTGTCACTAAGTTCATTTGAAAATATGAAAACTTCCATCCCCAAATAAACAGAACTTTTTTGAAATGAACACTTTGGGTGTAGTTAGAATAATATGAGGGAGGCAATCCAGACTTGCTGCTACTAAATAAATGTATACTAGAGTAGAACTTGGTTTTTGTTTTTTTTTTTTTTAATTTTTTTTGTCCATAAATTGAAATGTGCTGCAAAAGACTAAAGACAGTCCAAAGTATTTAATGTATGAAAAATCTGAGAGGAAAAGAGGGAAGGGTGATAGCTGTTCATGGGCTTCTTTTTTTTCTCTTGAAATTTCTGGAATGATTTTGCATACTGTTTGACTGTAAATTCAAACTTTACTTTAAGTTACAGCATCAGCGTCAGCCATGGTTATGGCTCTGGCACCCACTGTTCTTCGTGATGATTTTTTCACCTCTATGGATTTCTTAGGCTTTAGCATCCTTATGCTCCGCATCAACAGATTGCAGATGAGGAATTGGCTGTAGTCTTTTCCAGCAAAATCTGTAATGATTATTTCTTTTGTATGGTTTTTATTTTGGTAGAATGCTTATCTATTCAAAAGTTAAGGTTCCCATAGCAATGTTAATATGGCCACATTGCACATATGCAGCATTTTCAATAACTGTTAATTTATGCTCTGCTATATATCTTAAATGTGGCTGAATTACTGTTGCTGTGGGAACCTAAACTTTTGAGCCTTCTGACTTCTTTGCCTAGCTTAATGCCTAATTATAAAATTTTGCAGTCTAAAAGTGGTGCTAACATTGAACTCCCTTCTTAGTCTCCTGAGAGTTGGACATATTAGAAAACAGTGAGCAAAGTCAAAAGAGATTCTGAACGTATTTTTGAGTAAAAGGTTTTAAATTTTACTTCTATCTAAGCTAGTTACCCTGGACTGTGCAGCTCTTGTGCTATCTGTTCTAGGGTATGTCCCCAGTTCCTTCAGAAATCAAGTGCTGGTACAGCCGGTACCTCTACCAATGTTCACCTCTGCATGCAGGGCTTTTTGTGGTGTAGACCAGCACCATGCTTGGCAGCAATTTCTGGCCATATGACTGTAGAGAAGAAGACATTCAATGGCATGGATAGTATTTTCATATGCCATGATGAGTCTGGAAATCCCTTGACGTACTTGTGAATTCCTTTATGGACTTCTGTATAGATGATTTAGGAGAACTATTAGCTGTAGTTCTTGTAAATGAATGCAGATTCTTCTTGAAGCTAAACAGTAGGGGTCTCCAGTTGTGTAACAAGATCTTCTGCACTGTTCCTTCCAGTAGCACTGCAGTTTAAGGATTTGCCTGTATGAGGAAAATTGATTGGCAGGACTGTTCTCTTCTAGCTATTAGGGTATAATTTAGCTGTTCCAGAATAACTCCCACATGTGGATGAAATATTCCAAAATAAAAATGATTTTATTCTATAACAATTATTTCACTTTGGAAATGGAGTAATTATCCCAGAATAAAATAATCACTCTACTTCCAGAGGAGAATAATTATTACAGAATCAGAGTTGCTTATTTTGGAATAGTGCGTGAGCACTGAGGAGCTGTTATGGAGAAGTTATTTTACTTTATTTGCCCTCCTTAATGTTGACAGGCAAGTGAATCCTGCTGGTCATACTGTGCAGCTGGTGGTCTTGGAGTTGTGTTGGGGAACATACGTGCTGCAAAGAGGGGTCTTCAGTCATATAACCAAAGGCTTCAGGTTAAAAAATCATCTTAGTGTAGAAAGTCTTTGAATTCTACAGTATTTTTAGAGGTTGATTATTAGTACAGGTGATTCAGAAATAGTTTATTTAAATAGTGTGTCCATTACTAGCATAACACAGGGTTTCTTCGGGTTTTTAATACTGAGAGGCCCTGCTGACAGGGCTTATCCAGGGCCAAAGGGTTGCAAACTGAAGCCATGCTCAAGTGAGAATGAAGCTGTGCCTGTAGGAGGTTGGTTAAGCAATGGAAGAGGCTACCAAGGGGAGAAGGGGAGTTGCTCTTCGTTAGGGTCTTCAAGATATCTAGGAGCCTATGCCTGCCCTAGCCAAACCAGGCTGTCATTCCCAGGAGAGGAAGAGCGGCCGGGTCCTGATCTCAGCCGGGCGTGTGCCTGGCGTGGGAGCAGGAAGTCTCGGGATGCCGATGTCTGAAGGAAACTTGACATATTTCCAGAGTCGGTGCAGTTCACTGGTGACGACATACAATCGCTGTCACCTAGGAAATGAAACACGTTTCCATGGCAACCCCAAGGCTGCGTTATTACTCAGCTTCAAAGTGTTGACAGTTGGAAAAAGGCCTCTTCTGATACCACCCCCCACCCCAAGGGGTTTTTCCCCCCCCTTAATAAATGTGCTTTATTATTTCATCTGAAACAGGGGAAAGGCATATATTTAACTCAAGATGCTTCATGGAAATAAACCTTTTGGTGAAAAAAGAAAAAAAAAAAAAGAGCAGGATTTTTTTACTCACTAAAAGACTCCACTGCCTCCTAAAATAGTTCTAGATCCTGTGAAGGTAATTTTAATGAAGTGTATGGCAATTCAGTTGGCTTAAATCATCAGACAGCTCCTGAAATTATTTTGCTGGATCCTTTTACATAGTTTGAATCACTCTGAAAGTCTCCATCTGTAAACTGTAGCTTTGTTTTGTAACCATATAAATAACTGGGAAATGAAACCTTCGTTTTACAGTAGTATGAATGGAGACACGCTTGCTATATGCTTGCTGCCTTCAGCATTTCTTCAGTATTTATTTTCCATGGTCTTTTTCCTTCATTTACCTGCCCAGATCTTCTTGTCGGTCCTGCTGACAGCACCTGTGCGTGCATAGACACACTTCTCAAAGCAACGGTTGTGAACTTGTAGGAAGTAAATGCTAAAGTAACTTATTTGTGGCAAAAAGGACCATGCTTCTTACTGAGAAGCTCACTGACAGCAATGAGGGCTTATGGCCTGTCCTGGTTTGAGGTAAAACAGAACCAATTTTCTGATTTGTAATTTTACTTTTTAGCTGGGCCTCTTCTAACTGACTAAAGTCTGAAATTAACAGCATATTGTTCAGAAACTGTTCACTCTGAGTGATAAGACCTGATTATACCAAGGAATGGTATGCACAGAGGCTCTTGCTTATACTTATTGCTATAACAACCAAGGTCAGCTAACTTTGCTCTTTGCCCCGTTAGAGGGTTGGAAGTGGAGAAGTGTAGAGGGGTCACACCTATAGGGAGGAGCGGACAGGACAGGTGACCCAAAACTGACCAACAGGGTATTCCATCCCATATGCATCAGGCTCAGTATAAAAGCTAAGGGATCAAAGGGGCAAGGAGGCTCTGGCTCGCGTTTTCTTCAATGGCCGACATCTGAGGAGGACCCTGTCTGTTCGTCTGCCTTCGATTGCGATCCGAGCACTCCTGACTCTAGTTCCGGAATTCATCTCCTGTCCGTCGCTGACTCCAGTCTGGGACTTCCCCTGTGTCTGCTGGTGACGCGATCGTCATCCTGGGACCTGGATATGGTTTTGTATATATTGTATAGTTTTTTTTTACTTTCTTATTATTTCTTATTTCCTTATTTATTATTATTTTCATTAAAGTAGTTTAGTTCTTTTTCTAAACTCGTAAATCTCCTTATCTCTTCCTCTCCTCTCTGAGGAGAGAGGGGGGGGAAGGCCATCTGTCGTTCTGATTGGCCAGTTCGTCCAAAACCATGACATGGCCCCAGTACCTGCTGCTGTTTCTGTGAGGTTATGTCCCATACCTGTGTGACCTTAATGAGGTTGCATGGACAGAGGGATTTCATCACAGTGATTCTCAGCTTGTTCAAGTGTCTTTTTCTTGCTATCTCAAGTCTTGTCAGTGTTGACAGTGCCTCTGAAATTCATGTTTTCTGCACATTTTCATCAGGACTCCCTGCTTCTTCATACTGAAGTCTTTAGTAAAAATATTAGGATCAACCTGTGAGGAACACAATTTCTCTCCTGTAGATAGTGCTTTTCAGTACTACTTGTTCCTGGCTGTTTCTCCACCTTTTTAATACCCCCAAGCAGTCATTTGCTTCCATTAATGAATTAATTCCTACATGGCATTGTATCAAACACTTCTCAAATAGATGAGAAGTACCTCTTCCGATTTTTGTTTGGTTTTTTTTTTGTAGGCTGGGTTTGTGTTTTTTTTCCTAGAAGATTACTTTTAAAAATGTACGTCAAGTTAGACAAGCAGAGTCCATCCTTATTCTATCCTTATCCTATTTTCTTTTCAGCTCCATGTCTTCTTTTATCTTTTGTTTTAAGATCTGTTGTAAATCCTTGCATGCAAGTAAGATTCCATGGTTTGTTGGATCCTTCCTCCCCACCCCCTTTCTGTAATAAAGGTCCTATGTCTGCAATTCTCCAATTGATATCTCCCTGTGCTTGACTTCATTAGGAAGATGTAGAGCTGAACCAGCAATTTTAGCCTTTGGATCATTTCAGAGTCCTATTGCGGTTACTTGTGCCCGTCCCCCTGTGTACTAAGACATCTGTGAGTACACTGAGCTTTTGGCTTGCTTGCAAAATTCGTTTTCATATCTTCATTCTCTTTAGTCATCCTGCTATAACAGAGATCATAGAATCATAGGGTTGGAAGGGACCTCTGGAGATCATCTAGTCCAACCCCCCTGCCAGAGCAGGGTCACCTTAGAACAGGTTGCACAGGAACGCGTCCAGCCGGGTTTTGAATGTCTCCAGAGATGGAGACTCCACCACCTCTCTGGGCAGCCTGTGCCAGTGCTCTGCCACCCTCAAAGTAAAGAAGTTCCTCCTCATGTTGAGATGGAACTTCCTATACTCAAGTTTGTGCCCATTACCTCTTGTCCTGTCACTGGGCACCACTGAAAAGAGCCTGGCCCCATCCTCCTGACACCCACCCTTTAAGTATTTAAAAGCATATAAATACTACATATATATACTTATATATAAGGTGTTCATTATTGTGCTTATTGGTAACTTAGACAAAGCATTCTCTTAGACTTGAGACCATACTTGTGTTAGTCTTTGCAGTGTGCCAACTGCAACGTGCCCCTTCTTTTTCTGTCTTTATTTTCTTGTTTATATAGCAAAATAAACTTGCCTCCTTCCCCCAACACATAGTGAAGTGTATCTTGACTTGTTTTTTGATAATTTTCACTTATTCTTTCCCTTCTTGATCTCTGATACTAAGAAGATCACATTCTTTGCCATTTCGTCCTCTTTTCCATTACTTAGTAGGCTTTCCACTTAGTATCCTTCTTCAGGTGTTTATTTAACCACTAGATCTGATGCCCCTTAACACAACTCCTCCTAATTATTGAAAATATAATTTCAGTATTTGCATCCTGGGTACCTCTTGGAGAAGTCCCAGACCTGCTTCACAGTCAACTCCCTGACATCCTCAATCCATCTGATTTTACTAATAGAGTTTATCAAAGCTGTCTGTTTTCCTTGTAGAAATCTGTTGTGGACTTGCTTTCTTTGTATTTCCAGTTGACTTAAACAGGGACGTCTTGTGATCCTTCTGTCCAAGGTCATATTCTACATCTAGATTTTCTGTAATGTCCTTACTGCTCACCAAAAGCAAATCTAAATTTGCTTTTGTTATTGCGTTGAATAGCTGAAGAGGTCAGAGTAGCTGATAGTATCTGTCATCTTTAGCTCCTTAATTGTATGAGAAAAAGGTTTATTATTGTTAATATTATTACTCCTTGCTAACGCTGTTGAATAAAACCTATCATTTTACTGTGAGATGTTGTATTTATTTCACTGTAAATGCTGAAATTAAACTTCTGATGTAGTGTGGAAGAAAGCAATCTGGAATAGCTCATGACTTTCCATTTGGTGAAATTTTGTGTGCGTTTTAAAGTTTACATGTAGTGCCACTTCATTCTGGATCAGCTAATAATCAGTAACATATGAACAAAACTAGCTGGTGATTCCTGTACGTTGAGAAGCTGGTGCGGACTGTTGCAGTGTTTCAACTGCTAAAACTACTGCTACCTTAAGTGGGCATCAGGATTCCTCCCTTGGTGTTTTACCTATGTCTTTCTGAGGAATCTTTCATCTGGAAATATAAAGGCATTTCAGTATCTGCCTTACTGTTAACTCTTCTTGTAAGGTTGATATTGGCAATACTTCCATCAGCTGCTGATTCAGAAGGTGCTGACTAACCTAACCACTGTCAGGTAGTCTCTTGGCTGTGACCTCAAGTCAATTGAGATGATGTGAGGTTGTAGAGGTGAAATAACAGATAAGTCACAACACACGCTGGAAAGGATTAAGCCTTCGCAAAGAAGGTAGAAAATCTCGTCCCAGAATTTGGTTGTGTTTATGGAGCCTAACGCTCAGAGATGATGTGAGATAGACGTTAGGTTTCAAACTACCTTGGGAGATAGCAAGTGCCAGTAGATTAGGACAAGCTTTCTCTGTTGGACACTGATCAGAACTGCATGGGAGGTGGAGTCATAATGTAACAAAAAGAAGAACAGCACATATGCAAGGTGTATTCCTTCTTTCAGGTCAGGTACTGTCGGGTACTTAAATGTAGATATCTGAGGTAATGTTAAACATGGATTGTAGGTGGGATATTTTTTTCCCCAGCATTCATTAAAACCCATAAAGATTAAAATATTTGAGTAGGAGTCAGATATTTGAGGCGTGATTCAGGGACCAAAGCACAGGTAAGCATGTAATGTGGTGTTACGTTTCCTGTGGTACCTGAGACATTGGTAAGGAGGAGGCAGATACGATACACGGTTTATGGGAGACCCACCCTCTTCTAGGGCAAGAGCTGAAAGCCAGACTTGAATACCTTATGACTTCAGAAATGCTCATGCATACCTAAGTTTAAGCACTTAAATCCCTCTCCAAATAGCTCTCTGGATTTAGGCTTTACCCTTTGGTGTCAGTGCTCTGTGGGTGTTCATCCCTGAGTCCATTCACAAAAAAAACTATATGTGCAAAAGCTGTGATTGCAAGTTGCCTCTTTCTGTTGTTTCCTCTCAAACAATAAGCTTTTCAGGTGCTATGAGAACTGTGAGTCCTTGTTGTTCTGCCTGACAGTCCTTATTCTTCTATCAAAGGAAGATCCTTCTCCAGAGCTCATCAGGGAAAAGGAGATACTTTGATAAGGTCATTGATTCCTCTCTGTTGACATTGACAGAAGATCTAATTTTAATTTTATTTTTGTAAGCTTCCTCAAAGTAGAGGACCACTTTTTTTCCTTCACTTCAACTTTTCCCCCCGTCCCTCATGTTTTTTGTTAGCCTTCTCCTCCCCCCCCGCCCCAGGTCAACATCCTGTCTTTGGTTACCCTATAAGGTGTATCTCCCTAAACCTATGTAATCATTGGAGGGCAGAATGTCCTGCAAGCTTAGCAGACAGTGCTGTTTCTCACTAGTGAGTCATAGTTTGCAGACTGATCATGGTGAAGACCAATAAGATATTAGAGAACAGGGAGATTAAGGGGGGAGTGGGGGGGAAAGGTTGCTGAGCAACAACATGACATAAGCATCGTTACAATCTATTTTTACAGCAAGAAGGTTGCAGGAGACTATAGAAAACATTTGTTTTCCAGATCCTTATTCATATCTGTGGGATGATAGTGGCCTGAAGGGAAGAAATACTGTACTGACTTAGCTAGTAGCTGTGCCCTTATAATTGCCTCACCGTATGGCCAGGGCTTGGCAGCAGATTAGAAGAGAACAGTCATGCACCGTGGTCATTCCACAGTTTCTGACGGAAAAGGCCATGGCTATAACACAAGAAGGTATAGCAGAGAGGCACAACTGCCAGTAACATCTGGAAGTTACTTTTTCCACATGCATCAGATATATGAAATGTTCTTGTATTTTAAGAAGCCCAAAATCATAGAACGTGTTAGGTTGGAAGGAACCTTAAAGATCATCTGCACCCAGATGAAGGGGACACCTCCCACTAGACCACGTTGCTCATAGCCACATCCAGCCTGGCTTTGAACACTTCCAGGGATGGAGCATCCACAACTTCCCTAGGCAACCTGTTCCAGTGCCAGTGAAAAATTTCTTCCTGATATCTAGTCTAAATCTACCCTCTTCCGGTTTGAAGCCATTATCCCTTGTCCTATCACTACATGCCCTTGTAAAAAGTCCCTCTCCAGCTTTCTTGTAGGCACCCTTTAAGTACTGAAAGGCTGCTATAAGGTCTCCTCGGAGCCTTCTCTTCCCCAGGCTGAACAACACCAACTCTCTCAACCTGTCCTCATAGGAGAGGTGCTCCAGCCCTTTTATCTTCATGGGCCTCCTCTGGACCTTCTCCAACAGGTCCCTGTCCTTCTTGTGCTGAGGGCTCCAAAGATGGACACAGTAATCCAGGTGGGGTCTCACCAGAGCAGAGCAGAAGGGCAGAATCGCCTCCCTCGACCTCCTGGCCACGCTTCTTTTGACGCAGCCCAGGATGTGGCTGGCTTTCTGGGCTGAGAGCGCACATTGCTGGCTCACATTGAGTTTCTCATCCACCAACACCCCCAGGTCCTTCTCCTCAGGGCTGCTCTCAATCCATTCTCTGTCCAGCCTATATTTGTGCTTGGGATTGCCCTGACCCACGTGCAGGACCTTGCACTTGGCCTTATTGCACTTCATGAGGTTGGCATGGGCCCACCTCTCAAGCCTGTCCAGGTCCCTCTGGATGGCATCTGTTCCCTCCAGCGTGTTACCCATGCCACACAGCTTGATGTCATCAGCAAACTTGCTGAGGGTGCACTCAGTCTCACTGTCCGTGTTGGCGGCAAAGATGTTAAACAGCACTGGTCCCAGTACTGACTCCTGAGGAACACCACTTGTCTCTGGTTACCACTTGGACATCGAGCCATTTACTGCAACCCTTTGAGTGCGGCCATCCAGCCAATTCCTTATCCACCATTCATCAAATCCGTGCCTCTCCAATTTAGAGACCAGAATGTTGCGTGGGACAGTGTCAAACACTTTGCATAAATCCGGATAGGTGACACCAGTTTCTCTGCCCTTATCCACCAATCCTGTAACCCTGTCATAGAAGGCCACCAGATTTTTCAGGCATGACTTGCCCTTGGTGAAGCCATGTTGGCTATCACCGATCACCTCTTTATTTTCCATGTGCCTTAACAGAGTTTCCAGGAGGATCTGCTCCATGATCTTGCGGGGCACAGAGGTGAGACTGACTGGCCTGTCGTTCTCTGGGTCTTCCTCTTTTCTCTTTTTGAAAATGAGGGTTACGTTTCCCCTTTCCTAGTCAGTGGAAACTTCACCAGACTGCTATGAATTTTCAAATATAACGGAAAGCAGCTTAGCAATTTCATCTGCCAGTTCCTTCAGGACCTGTGGATGGCTTTCAACATGTCCCATGGACTTGTGTACCTTCAGGCTCCTCAGATGGTCTCGTACTTGATCTTCACCTACAGTGGGCGGTTCTTCGTTCTCACAGTCCCTGCCTTTGCCTTCTGCGAGTTGGGCAGTGTGGTTAGGGCCCTTGCCAGTAAAGACTGAGGCAAAAAAGTCGTTAAAATGTTATGTCTGACACATAAATTGTTCAGTGCTTGAGACAAGGACATGAGCATCTTTTCCAGCTTTTCTTTTCACATGCCTTCCTGATCCCCTAGGAATAATTATTCTCCCCCCATCCACTTTTATGTCCAGAATAGGCTAACTGTAACGATGGAATTTGTCACCTTTTTCTATAGGGCTGTTCAACAGCAGTTAGGAGGGGGAGTCAAGTCTAGCTATTGCAGTGCGAAGATCACAAGTTTGATTAGCTGGAGTCCTGAAATCTAGCAGACCCATACCAGTTATGGCTTCTTCAAAGGAGGTTGGTTGATCTTTTTGGCAAGAGGTGCATTGCAAACAATTGACATAGCCTAAAACTTCAAAATACTGATGATTTACCAACTATGGTAGTATGGCTCTTGATTAGTTTGGCATTGGTCAGAGAAACAAAGTGGTAAGGTAAAAAGAAAGTGGAAAAAAATATGAGCAGAAGATGTGGCATGAATTAAAATTAAATATTTCACCTAAATTTACTATAAAACTATAATGGCTTGAAGGCTTAGACAGAATAACTTTTCACAGTGGCGAAGTTTATAAAGAAAGCATCAATAGAAGCTTTATGAACAAGTTCCTGTGAACCTACTTCATAACTTTCAGTTAAAGGTGGCTCTGCAAAAATTACATTAAATCCTTATTATGTCCCATTCTAAAAATGTTCTTGTTGGCTTGTGAGGTTTTCTGTATCGTTTATTATTCTTTAGTTTAATAATAATGATAAATATAGACTTTCAATCCCAGCTTTTGAAGTCTACAGCTCACATGAAAAGTTGAAAATGCCACCATTGGGTTTTTTAGTTCTTTTTCCATATACTTTGTCTTCTGTTTGAGTTCCTCATTACTGAGAAGGCTTTAAAAAAAATGATGAGGCACGAATTGTGAACTCTATGCAAGATATATGCACAATTTACTTCATTTTTAAATAGGCAACGTCTTTTAGTTTGCCTGTGGCAAGTGCCCTCAATCAAATGAACCCATCTACGCAAAACATATTACATAAATTTTTAATGTACCTGAAACAGGAAGAGTATTTCTCTCGAGATGAATTTTGAATGTGTTTTTTTTTTCCCCCCTCTGGTTTAGTTTTTATGGAAGCCTTTTCAATATTAACACATTTAAGCAATATAGTCTTCTCAATTACGATTTACTGTCATTCCACACAAATTTATTCCCCATCTCAATTTTGCTGGTTATTATTTACTTTGGATCAAACAAAGCATCCTGTTAATTCCAGAGTTACATTTTTGTAATGGCGTCCCATATAATTTGTTTCCCTTAAACAATATTTTTTTTTAATGCGTTTGACCTGCTAAGGTGTGGATTCGTGCATTACTGTGTCTATGTGCCTGAAGACGTGTGTCTTTGCTTATGCATTTGGGAACTTGGATTACAGTTCAGGAACTAGTCCTTGTGTTTCAAATAACAATAATATCTATAAATCAATTGTAATACTTTTGCCTCTTGCTCAGCTGTTTTCTTTATATTCTAACATTTGCTGCCATCCTGTGGTACACGGAGAGAGGCACACATACACAAACAAGCGTTGGTAGAGTAACATAAATGGAAAATGTTTAAACATACAGGATGAAGGAAGCTGTAGAGATTTTGAGATGAGAAAACACAGGCAAACAGTCTTCATTTGTTGCTGGTTTCAGCAGTATAGTGTGCATCTCTTTCTCACAGATACCAGAAAGAAGGCTTACGTGTCATTGCAAGAATGGAGAAAAGTTTTACGTAGTTCTACTGAAGGTGCTAAGGAAATCTGAAGTTTGGCTTTTTTTAAATTGGGAATTCTTCTTTAAAAAAAAAAAAAAGCATTCTCAAACAGCTTCCCTCCTTACTGCTTAGCTATTACAGTGATAAATGTTTCAAGAGCTGTCAAGTGCCAGACGCTTGGAAAAAATGTTCACAGTGCTACAAAGAAGGGACCTTCATGCAAAGGCTGCTGAGCAGGAAAGCCAGGTTCTTATGCTGGTTTGATCTGCAATGATGAGGCAAACCTTGGGCCAGTTTTTGTGGCAAACTGAGAAAGAAGGTAGTAATGCTTTAGATTAGCTGGTATCTTACTGGCTGTGGATTGTGTAAGATCAAACAGGTATGCCAGACACTCACCTGGATCTTTTCTGTCATGTAGGTTTGTTACCTTTGAGAGGATGGGTACTCTAAGCAAGATGGAGGACAGAAATGTTTCCATGTTACTCTTAACAATGAAGTTCACCCAGAATCTGAGACACCTTCCTGATGAATGGTTTGGGTCTTTCTTGCGGAGGGCTTTGGTTTCAACAAATTGGCACAGTCTGATGAAAGACCTTTTAAAATCAAAACTCAGATCAGCTATAATTGTAGTGCCTATATTCCTTTATAAAAACGTTTCACGGTTGTATGTAACACTTAACATCTGAAACAGAAGAAATGCCTTGAAGGAAAGCAGTGGAGAGTGGCTCTTCCTTTTCTGTCTTTTCTCACCTGCTCCCTCTCTGCACCTTCTGAGGGCCCAGCCTTCAGCCTGATAGCTGGGACCAGCCTGAACAGGCCTTCCAGAGATTTCTTGCATGCTAGAGAGACCAAAGGACCTCTTCTTGATTCCTGGATCATCTCATGACCCAGTCAGTGTTCCCCAGTCCTGTAAAGCATTTCAGGATTAATAAACAGATGGATTAATATGGGCTTACACTGAATGATTTCATAGGTATATGAAAAGTGAGATCAAAGATTTCTGGAGGTTGACAAGAAATCCAAAATCTACAAATAGTACTGTTCTTATTCTAGGTGTTGAAGTAGGCAGTCTGTGCCTTTCATGAGGCAGCCATGCTTGGTTGTGTACAGGAAAATGAAATCTTGTAGAATTGGATCTACAAGTGTGGGGAAACAGGGTGAAGTTTGAGTCTAGAACTGTTTAGCCCTACCTCCCAAGTTTCTGTTACTTGCCATTGGTGTTTTCTGGTAAGGTTTGTCCTCTTATTCCTCTTGGCAAGCCAGTTTTTTTTTTCCTTACTGCTCTTTCCTTGCCTTTTCAAGGAGCAAGAGATTGTGAGGTCATCTGGCAAAGTAGGAGGCATTCAGATTTCCCCTTCTCAACTAAGACAAGATAACTGAACATGTAGCTGTTGTTATTCTCTAGTGAGTGCTGCTCTAAGTACTTGTTGTTTCTGAGCTTAGTGCCAAGTTGGTGGGCATGACTGGAAAAAGTTTTGTATTTCCATTCCTCTTGGTGAAAAGGGTGGAGAACAGAACCTTCATTAGTTCTAGCAAAGACTTGGTGAGGCTGTAAATGTTAACAGTCCTGCAGAAGACCAGTGAGCTGGCTCTCAAGGCAGAGATAAGATGGGAAAGAGCATTCTACGAGCAAATCCTCCTGGAAGCCATTTCCAAACATATGAAGGATAAGAAGGTGACTGGGAGTAGTTAACATGGATTTATGAAGGGGGAAACATGCTTGACCAGCTGAATAATTGTCTATGATGAGATGACTGGCTCAGTGGATGCAGGGAGAGCAGTGGATGATGCTTACCTGGATTTTTAGCAAGGCTTTTGAAACTGTGTCTTACAATATCCTCATTGACAAGCTGATGAAGTACAGGCTAGATAAGTGGACAGCGAGGTGGATGGAAAACTGGCTGAATTGCTGAGCCTGAAGGGCTGTGACCACTGGCGTGAAGTACAGTTGGAGTCCAGGCATTTGGTGTTCCCCAGAGATTGACACTGGGGCAAATACTATTTAACTTCCTCATTAATAAACCTGGATGATGGGAGAGTGTATCCTCAACAAGTCTGCAGGTAATACAAAACTGGTAGGAGTGGTTGATGCACCAAATGGTTGTGCTGCAATTCAGACAGGCTGGAGAATTGGGCCTACTGGAAGCTCATGAAGCTCAACAAAGGTAAAGGTCCTGAGTCTGGGGAGAAAGAGCCCCATGCACTAGCACACAGTGGGAGCTGACTGGTCAGAAAACAGATTTGCAGAAATGGACCTGGGTTTTCTTGCGGCAAAGAAGGCCAATAGCATCCTGGTCTGCATCAGGGTCTGCATTACCAGCAGGCTGGGGGAGGTGATCCTTCCCCACTGCTCGGCGCTGGTGAGACATATCTGGAATACCAGGTCCAGTTTTGGGCATGCCTCAGAGAGGCAGGAGATATGGACATACTGGGGTGAATCCAGCGATGGGCCTTGAAGGTGGTTAAAGACTTGGGGCATGTGATGTCTGAGGAGAGGCTGAGAGAGCTGGGACTGTTCAGCCCACAGAAGAGAAGACTCGGGGGGATCTGATCAATGTTTATACATTGTGATGGGGACAATAAAGAAGACAGAGCCAGAAGTGGTGCCCACCAACAGGATAAGAGGCAATGGACACAACCTGAAACACAGGAACTACTGTTTAAACATAAGAAAAATATTTTTTAAACTTAAGGGAGATTGAACAGTGGCACAAGTTGCCAGTGGAGGTTGTGGAGTATCTATCCCTGGAGATATTAAAAACCCAACTAGACATGGCCCTGAGCAACCTGCTGTTGCTGACCCTGCTTGAGCAGAGGGGGTTGAACCAGGTGATCTCCAGAGGTCCCTTCCCACCATCCTGAGATTCTGTGACTGCTGAGCTGAGAGACTGGTGGATGCTGTTAGAAGCACTTTCTCCAGGGGGGAACAAAAAAAACTAAAACAAACCCAAAACCAAGAGAGCGGGATTTTATGCTGTGGAAAATACTAGATATGGGGCTATTAAGAAACAGAAACTCTTGTTTGATGGGAGAATTTGCTTTAAACAGTATCTTTTCATCCTTAAGCACGTCTTGTTTTCTCTCCTTGCTGCAGGCTTTTCCTGCCATGTTAGTAAAGCAGAACCCACAGAGCAGCAGCTCAGAGGGCTTCATGAGTGTGGTAGAAAGGGCATGCATAAACTGTAAGTGTGAAGCACATTAGTATATCCTTCCACTTGCTCAAGGGTGGTGATTTTTTTTTTCTTTTTTTTTTTTGGCAGAGTTGGGACAGCTTGAAAGTGGGAAAGGCCAGTGGTCTGTGACCAGGGAGTGCACGGAAAAGACAGAGGATCCCTGGGAACAGGGCCTGGAGTGTTTATTGTTAAAGCCCTGGGACCACCACCAGACCCTGATTGTTCCTGCCTAGCCCCAGCCCAGGACCCCATGTCAGCCCCCGGGGCCGTCAGACCCTGCCCCAGCGACCCCGCAGCAGGGCTGGTCTCCAGCTCCCCACAGCCCTGACTGGCCATGGGTCCACAGCCCATCTTGGCCTGTCCCCATCCCCAGGGAGGTGCCCAGTGCCCGGGGCTGCCCTTGTGCCCTAGCTGCCTGCTCCTGGCTGGGAGTGGGATGGGCCCTGGCTGCCAGACCCTGCCCTGATGGACTCCCATGGGCAGCCTCCAGCCCACAGGAAACCCCTGGGGCCCAGGTAATTGCTCCTCCGCCTTTCTAGAGATGTTCTGAGGCTGTTTGTCAGCGTTATGTTCACTTAAAGTTATTGACTCCCCTGGGTTTCTTTGGGACCCAGGTCCTGTCCAGAGCTCTCTTTGTCACAGCAGAATCCTGTGAAAACTTCTAAACTTTACGTATGTTTCACTGACTTTGAAAGACACTTGTGCTGGAGTCAAATTAGAAAATGTGATGTGGATACCTTGAGAACTTAATTCCTTTTATTTCTCTGACAGAGCCCCGCTATTAAAATAGCATAATAGGTGTGCACTAGGTAGTGCATTAGGAGGAAAAACAATGGGAAACTAACTTCTGAAAGGCTATAGATAGTGCACTAAATGGTGACTCTTTTTTTCTTGCTAACTTGGGTATCTTGTCATATGTTAATTAAATGCCTGGAAAAATCTTTAGGAGATAATAAGAAGATAATCGTGCATAGACTGTAATGTAAATTGGAAGCATTACACTGGATCTCTTAGTCTGTCTTACTTTTAAAGTTCAGTAAGAATTCTTTGCTCAAACAATCAATCTTAATGTACTAAAAAGTAAGACAATTTAAAAGTAAATTAGAGAGCTGAAAAGCAAGCTTTCTGAATTAAAGTGATTTGGTCTGTCTCCATCATTTGAACTCCCCGTTTCCCACTTGTTTATGTATCCCTTTTAGGGTTTATATAAAGGCTATCCTTGTCCTAGCGCATCTTTTCCCACTGGGAAAAAACAGATCTCATACGTATTTCTCTGTTCCTCCTTCCTCCCCCTGTTTCCTTTCACTTTTTGAAATCTTCTTCCTGTGGTTTTGATCACGGGAGTGAAACTATAGTCTGTGCATTCATGCAAAGGCATTGGGAAAATGTCTGCCATGGCCATAATGAACTGAATTCTGCTACCCTTGGCGCAGAAGATGGGAGAGGGACGTGGCTTCTGATTATCCTCATGACTGCACTGACCGTCATTTGTCACTGTAAAGGCTGATATTCGCATTCCATCAGGGCTTGATCCTGTGAACCACACAAAGGAATCTCATCATTCATTTTTGTCCTCTCCAACACTAATTGAAGAAAGAGCGCTTCGCTCTGAGGAGGAATCCTAGGCAAAGCTGTGCTGTTCTGTCACTATCTTGTTATCTTGTAAGACTAGATAGTTGCTTATGTTAGATGCAGATAACAAAAAGATGTTTGGAGTGCGTGCATAGTCTGGCCAATTATTCATCATATAAGTTCCTGAACACCCTGACGCTCCTGCCTTTTAACATCTTGTGTGGTCCACTGAAATCCTTCAGCAGAGGAATACATTTCTCAAAACACAGGGAAAATAGAAGTTTCTTTTACTTCCTTTCTGATGTCGCTCCATTTCTTTCTTTTCCTTTCTTCCTCCTTTCCTTACTCTCTCCTGGAAAGGGAGACATGACACTGTGTTCTGTATTGAGACCAGTTTTCCCATCTGTTCAAAGCATTACGTTTGAGAAGGCAGTCCTGGCTTTGAACTCTAGCTGCAGGTGTCCGCACTTGGAAGGAACCGTGCTAATGGCCTCCAGGATGCTTTCATGCAGCCAATGGAAATGGACCACTTGAAATCCCAAACAATTTCAGAGAGGCAGTTCAGAGTACTGTCATTTACTGTGTCAAAAGTAAAGAAGTTATTTGTATGATGTGTAGTGAGTGTTGGCGGCTTGGATCAGAAAACAGGGATCCTCCTTTTCCTGTGTTACAGGATAGTCATTTTCTGCAACAATTTCTGTCTGATAAATTTTGCTGGTTTTGCCTGTGAAGTGGAGAGAAATTGATGCTCTCTTCAGTTTGGGAGATAGTGTTCACAGGAGCTGCTTTATTCTGCACTGCAGCAGTGGTGACTGCAGCCAAAGAAAGACTTCAAATCATACCAGACTTTCTCATCCACCTACAAATCTGTCCAAAGGTGTTGGTGAAGACTTGTCTGAGACTTCCAGCTATGGAAGCCACATCGTGGCTTCCAGCTATGTGCAGCTCAGCTTGTATACCTCAAAGGCTTGTGAGGAAGCTACACAAATAGCTGTTAATTATGACCTGAATGTTTCCTTTGCAATCAAGATATTGCATTGGTGGAAACACCGGTTTCTGTAAGAGAGTGCCCTTCTCTGCACAGTTATCAGTGATTTTGATGACACTCTACACCAGGAAGGGGGTCCATGTAGGCAGTTAAAAGAATAAGTCCTGTCTGTTTTTATTAAATTAATCAGGGGCAACATTCATCTTTTCCTTTCCAGCTCTGTCATCAGCCATGCTATGGTATTTCAGACAGCCTGAGGTCCCTCAGTGCTCATGTACCTGGCAACTTGGCTCGCCAGTCTCCAGCTCAGGACACCTTTGTATGGAAGAGTAACTGTTTTCTTTAAAAAACCACTAAGAGTGTGTATTTATTCTTCTTTTCCTGCCTTCTAAATGATGCTGTCATAAGATTAACGAGCCCACTTTTTGAACTTTGAGTTTGTGTTACAAGTTCCATTGTTTTCAGCCAAACAGTCTTTATGTTAGAAATTGTAGCAGACAGAAAGGTAGGTGAGAGGGACAGAACTCCCATCTGACATATTCTATAAAGATGAATTGCTTTTTTGGATCTTCTTTGCTGTTTTTGCCTCACTAATAGAAAAAGATTATAGCTGAAATTATGTAGCTATGTAGCATTTTTCCTTAAAAACATGAACCAAAAAAGGGGCAAAAGTAAATTTCACAATTGTGATAATCAGGAAATTCTGTTTCTACCTGGACTAATTTAGCTATTTAAATTTGTCTCTTACATTGTTTTTTCATTTATGGGAACGACATGAAAGGTCAATTCACTGCAACACAGGTCTTTAGAGTACTAAAGATCCCATGCTAAAGATATGTGGGAATATTAAAAAAAAAAAATAAAAAAATTACCTGTTGTTACTAAATAGGTTATTAGGATTATGTGATACTTTTGTCTGGGCTAGGCTACAATGTGTTCAGATCCTCAACGTCTCCTGTGGTGCAGTGACTCAGCAGCAGTGGTCTTTATACAGAGAAAAAAACTGAAGTATCAGTAGCAGAAGGGGTGACTTCTGTGACTGGTTCGTGAAGAGGTGTTGTCCATCTGTATTCAGTGACTGTGCAATCTATAGCTAAACAGACAGTCAAATTCTGCATCCTGTCCTGGAGAGATGAACAGCTAGGATCTCCTTACATCTCTTTTGAAGGTACAGACACTTGGGATATAGACATGATTCCCAGTGGATTCTGCTGGCTTGAGGAATCTAAGTGTGTATATCACTAGTGGAAAATGTATGGGCAATTCACCTAAAGAACAGGAGCAGCTGTAAAAAAAGTAACGCCTTCTCCTTAGTGCCAGTAAATTTCTGTTTTGGCTAGCAGGTTGATCCTGAGCAGTGCTGAAAAAGTTTTGCAACATGTTCTTTTTTTGAAAATGCATTTAATAGATGCAAAGAGTTTTATGAGCTGTCTTCTGCCACAAGGGAAATGATTTTTTTATATCTATTTTTAGAAGTGTACATACAGATCTGACTTGAAATTATTGCAGAATATGAGTTTTCTTTCATTCCTGTTAATAGCAGGGTCTTCAAAATCCATGGAAACAACTTTTTAAACTTTTAATTTATAACCTCACATCAACAATTAAATATAGTCATGTTGCATGTATTCATATCAGTGTCTTTAAATGACAGAACCCATGGAAAGCACTTCAGACTTATGAAATACTTGTTTGTATGTGAATGTTAGAGGGGACATTATTTGTTTTTATGCTGATAGTCTCTAAGGGCCTTGTATGGGATCTGGATGCTGTTGTACTGGTGGTTTTGGAACCGTGAAAGCCTGTACCATTCTGTAACTGCGCAGTTAGTTTTTATATAGTTTGAAAAATACTGAGCTAAAAAAAGGGCAAACGTTCCCAGTATATTCAAAGCATCCCTTTCAAATAAGGGATATTCAAATTCTTGTCTTTCCCATCTTTTTATTTACTATGTTTTACTACTTTATCTTAGAGTGGAATCAATCTGTGGAGCTACATTAAAACAGCTTTTCATAAGTGACTGCCATTCAAAATCCATAGGTAGAAATGGCGGCAAAGTCTGAGCAGATGATGAGCAGTATCAATTGACATATTATCTTATAACCGAAGAAGGGAGGTGAAGCCAGCTATCTGGGAAAAGTATTGTTTCTTAAGAGTTCACTAGGGGTTTCTTTACTTTCTTCCCTTCCTTCTCTCTCTTTGGAAATATGTTTTTATTTTCTAATACATTTCTAATAAATTCTCCCCAGGAGACGGGAATGGATGGAGTACTTCATCTTCTTGTCTTTTACTTCTAATTCAGCAGGTGAGATAATAATTTAAATGTACGAGTGTCATGTACAAATAAATGTATTCGCTATATTTAGTCACCCTTTCCTAAATGAGGTACACTAACTCATGTAACAGTGAATTCAGCACAGGATTTTCCCTGCCCATCTTTAGTTCTTTCCAGAACTATTATGAGTATGTACAAACCCCTTTATGAACCCTTGGGCTGAAAGGTGCAGCAGCTTCTTTAGTCGAGAGTACCATTTGCGTCAGCATTGAAATTGGAGCCTAACAATGTTCATTTTGCTACTTCCTGCTGTTTTTAACCATCCTATTTGCACAGAATCCCTTCCAGACTTCTTAACAGTGCTGTGAATTTCTCCAGAGGGAATATAGCAATTATGTTGTGGTCACTTATTTTGTGGTTTGGTTGTTTTTGCTTCCTGGACCCTTCTCCTGTGCATTACTTGGGAATTGGTCAAGGGTACGTTCTCTCCTCAGATTAGGTTGAGAAATTACTTTTCTAAGAAAAAGTCATTTGGAGAATTAAAGGATTTGTTTCTGCCAAACTATAGCTAGATATGCCGGTAAACTCAGTTTATTTTGAGGTTATTTTGTGCTACAGATGTTCTAGGAAGTTTTGTTCCTTTTCTGACTTTTCTCAGGATTTAAACAAGTCTACCCAAATGGCTGGTTATGCCAAAAGCAAAGATTTTCAGGTTAAGAAACACTCTGTCTGAAGAACCTTTACTTTTGTTGTGGCTGTTATATTTGAGCGGTAGTTCTATGTTCACCTATCGTCTGAGCCGAAAGAAGCACCAGGTGCTGCTGGACATAAGACAACCAGCCCATTTCTAGCAGAGCGGACAGCCCTCAAAGAGCTGGAGGCCTGCTGGAGAGGTGCTCCAAGCCTTCAGAATTTACCCCAAAATGGTGCAGTCGCTGTTTCTTCTTCAGCTGCCTAATTCGTTGCCGCTTCCTGTCTTGTCTGGCTAGAATGGGGCCATATGCACAAACATTTTTCTTCCCCCACCAGTATTTTGAGAGTGTGAGTATATTCAAGGAAGAGCCATCGCCTAACGCCAGGGCTGATGAGAATGACCGTGCAGAGGAATGAAGTCTGTCCAGATGATAAGATAAACCTAGTTTTCATATAAGATAGGGGAAAAAGATAGGAGTTTTGGGGGAAAGCTGAGAGAGATCAGTGTATCTGGGAACTGGGCAGATTCTGCCACTCCGACTGTCATTTCAGCCATGTTCAGACAATACTGCGTCAGTTGCCAATCGTGTCATATCAGGAAGTATTTCAGATCATAAGGATAGAAATCTAATGTGGAGCTATACTGAACTAAAGTACACCAGCTAAGATTCTGGTTTAACGGAGAATCAGTATAAGGCTCACATTCTGCAATACCACGTTTAGAACAAAAGACAGATTCCCTGGCAGATTCCCTGGCTCTGGGGGAATGAATTATGGGTGGACCTGAGTGCTATAATTTTTTCTCTCTGTAGGCTGCTCATTCTTTTTGAATTGTATAGCAACCACTGCAGTGATGGCTGCATAAATATTCCTCACACTTTGTTCTCATTTACTTCAATGCTGAAGGGAAGAATTTTATTGGAAAACTTGAAAAAATAATTTAGGCATCTGTAGCACACAGAAAATGTGTGTACGTTTGTGGTGGAGAAATTTACTAAATATTTATGTGTTCAAAAGCTGAAGAGTCAAGGAAGATAGTCTGTGGTTTGTGGGGATTTTGTTTGTTTTGGGTTTTTTGGTTTGGTTGGTTTGGGTTTTGTGGAAATATGCCTTTTGGAGAACTCTCCACAAGTGTTTCAGAGATGTCTTGTTTTGATTTGTTTGCATTTTTTCATATTTGAACAGGACAGCTATCACACTTCTTTCTGTAGGTCCCTTTGGAATTGAGAGGTTTCACAGTTCGAGGCTACGTAGCTCGCTTAAATGAATACTGAAAAAAATACTGGTTCTGAGGTGAAACTCAGTAAAATCTGTAGTACCCCTTTTGTTTACTTCAATGATCTGTGGACTGGTAACATGATGGAAATAGACAATGCAGTGAGGTAAAGCTTCACAGGAGTCCTGTGGTCTTTATGGCATGTCCTACTATGTTAGTGATGAAAGACAAAGGCTTCTTATTTGCATGCACTAATTTGCTAGCAAAATAGAAGCTCTACTACTATTTAGGCATATTTAATGAGATTCTGCCTGGAAATCTGTTAAGGTGTGGTGTGGGATGTACACTGTTACTTGGGAAAATAGTTATACTTGTTAAATGCCTCTGTTGTTTATTAGTTACCATATGCTTTAGGCTTCTAGGTAATTCTGATAGAGCATAGCTCTATTGCTCTCCTATCTGCTAGCTGATAAAACTGCTGACCAAACTCTCGGGGGGCCGTCCTGACTCAGGCTTTGTAACCCTTCTTTGTATCAGGAGCTGTTGTAGCAGAGCTTTCTCTTTCCACCTTTCATCATGGACTCTCATTAAGAGACTACACTGGATAGAGTATACGGACCTGATCCATTTTTTTTTCTTTCAGTGCTGGACTCGGCTGCTATGGTACAGTTTTAGTTTAAAATTTTAGTCTGTCATTTGAAAGAATAGAATAGGCATGCGGAAGTCTATTGGAGAGCTTGGAGGTAATGATGCCAGACAGCCATCTTTAAGCTTTTAGTCCATGGTAATCCTTCCATGTGTGGTTGGAGGGGTTGCAGTCCTGAGTTAATGCCATGGTGTGGCCCACGTAAAACAGAATGCTACAAAGGAGAGGATTATCCCTGGCTATCTGTATCCCTTGAAAGGGGGGAGTTAGGGATGGAGAGGAATCAAGTGAGAGGGAGTAGGGGAGAGACCTACACCAATTTTATTGCTGTGATTGAGAGACTTTCCTGGAACATTGCCCATACAGGCGTAATCAGTTTGCGCTGAGGTACAAACCAAACTGTAGACCTGACATGATTAATTCTATTTTTATTTTATTTTTGTATCTGTAGGGACAGACCAATAAAATGAAACCTGTGAGAAAAGCTAATATAAAAAATTATTTTTCTTTACATTTTCCTTTACTGATGACATTTCAGTCTTGTTTGCTACCATAGATAACTTGTCACCATGCCTTTGCTTGCTTATTGTTGTTTGATAAGCTAAATTGCATCTCTTTCAGTGATACTTCTGATAAGCCTCATTAGTTCACAACCTAGCTTGCACGTCATATACTCTGCAACCAGCTGGTGAGAGAATGGTGCCCCTTCTCTGTCTCCACTGTTGTGTTTCTGCATGCCGACTGTGTGCCCTCCTCCCCGCCTTCCTGAGGGCATAGCACCAGAAAGCAAAACTTGCCAAGATGCTCAGCATGAACTCTCTGTTCTTCCATCCCACAAAAGAGTTTGAACTGAGGTTGGCTTTGCTGCTGGCTGTCATCATTAGCGGCTGTGTCCTGCTTTGAAAGTCCAGTTTGTGGACACATGCATTTTGTCTGCTGAGAAATTATTTAGGGTGGGTAGTCCCATTGAAGTCACCTGGTGATATGCATCCGAGGGAGAGACCTGTGCACTAGCCCTGAGTAGCAGTGATACATGCCAGGCATAGAAGGATCCAGTGATAGTTAAGCTTAGTTTCTTGAGGAAATTGGGGTGCAGTGTCTCTGGGTCTCCTCCCTTTGCCCTTTCCTCTTCCCTTTTCTCCCCTTGACTTTTGGACTCTCAGGCTAAATTTAGCCAAAGTTTAAATAGGGAGAGAAGTTTAAAATAGAGTTAGTTTCATTATTTTCCATTGCAATGCTGGTGAAAGAGAACGACCCAAATTAGCAGAGGAAAAACTGGGCAAACTTCAACCATGGGGTATTGTATCCGAGAGCATCCAGGTGGCCAGTCCTCCCATGTTCAGGCTGGTCAGTCAACATGCACCTAGCTCCAGAATAGCCACAACACGTATCATCTCACACAGAAGACATTAGGGGCATTGGTATTATTGTGGGAGTGAGGAAGGTTTAAAGGATGAAGGACACAAATTGACAGAAAATTAATCTTCCTTAGTTCATGGGATTATCTTTGCAGTTAGATATGAGAAAAAGATCTTATCTTGTATAGGTAACCGCTGTATATTAGCAAATATAATTTACCCGCTGGAGTAATGCAGCTTATCTGCTTTTGCCTTCATGGTGTGGATCCTCTGTGGATATTATTTGTTTCATGTTGCGCTGCTAGGGTAGGAGCAGCCTGGCTTGCAGGCTCCTTGGCTGTGACAGTTTGCAGATGGAGTTCTGTGGGAAGCATTTTCTATATTTCTTGTATAAGAGTAGAGAGGAGATTGGGCAATTTTATACCTTGGTTCAGAGCCCATACTACAGCTTTCCTATATTCCAATGCAGCTAATAACAGTGTTTTTCCCTTACATTTCTTTATATTCATATTTTTTGTAATAAGTGTGTGATTAAGAAACTGTATGATATACTGCCTATTCCAGAATCTTCCTGGAACAGATTTAGTTTGAAGTGTTACAGAAACAACTTCTATGCAAACATAGCCAGAATGACAGTGGATATGGAAAATCTCATGAGCTTTGGCAGTCAGGTGATGCTGCTGCAAGTCACGTTATGTGATTTGCATGTTAGACAATTGTATATTTTCAGTTGCTAGCATTTTTTACTATTTTGGAAAAAATCTTGTGTGCTGTTTGGATCACTTTAACCAATGAAAAAAGAAGGTAATACATGATTTTGTCTGTAACAAAACTATCCTGAAGAAGCATTGTCAGTTCTGCATGCCAGGTTAACAAAAATCTTTGCGTTTAGCAGTAAATATCATTTAACAACATTATCCAGTTTAATCAATTCTAGTTACTCTCTGGCATTTATAAGACATTTACTTTATATTATACCTGAAATATCTTATTACAGCTTATTATATCCTATTAAACTCTATAATACAATAAACATTGCATGCTTATTTTTAACAGTGACACAAATATTTGCTGTCAGTGTGCTCCTGGGGTATCCTTCTGTTTTCTGTGTGTCCTGCAGCCCTCATCATCAGTGTAAGAGGTGGTTTTCAGATCTGGGAAGGTTCATAGGAGCAAGGATTAAATTATCCCTGAGTCGCAGAAGGCGAAGCGAAGAGTTCCTGACTGATGGCCAGCATCATCCTGGTGCACACAGTGCTAGGACTTCATAGAGGACACGTATTAAGTCACAGATATCCAGATTTGATGTTAAAGTTCAAATAAACCATCTGTGTTATTAAAGGATGAGCTTAAGCTTAAATGGAGTGGTTTTGCCAAATGTATTGTTAAAGCCTTTAAGCAAGCAGAAATTGAGGGAGAATGATAGAAGTTGTTACAGAGATGGTGTACTGTCTCTGTAAATTAATTTCAACTTGTGGATTGTTCACAGACTGCATGGGCTTGATTTGTTTCATATTTGCCGTTCCCAGTGGTGTGACTGGTCCAGGGAAGTTCCCTTTTGTGTCCTATTCCTGATTTGGTTTTAAAACATCCAGAAAGACTTCATTAGTTTTGTATGAACAAGCCTGTTTGTAACAATGCAAGACTCGGGTAGAAAACATTTGTGAATGGCAAAGGGCAGGCTGAGGTGAATAACATCCTGCTGATTTAATAGCCAGGTAGGCACTGGAAGCAGCCTTCTTGCTAGAGGGGTTACTGATTGCCCCACGGAAACAAATGAGCAGAAATCTTTGTGAATTTATGGGGGAAAGCACCAACCAAAGCAGTCTGTCACAGCATGCAATTAGTACTACAAATGTTTTTAAAAACAGCTGAAACCAGCTCTAAATGTTTCACATAGCTTGTCCCGTACCTCAGGCCTGGCCTCAGTGTCTGGGGACTGTGTGTAATACATATGGGATATATTAAAGTTGTATTTTAAGCTTGGTATTTGGTCCTGGGTGCTGCCTGGGAGCAGTGTCCCACCCATGCTCACTACAGCTGCATTTCTGTTCTTTACCAGCATGGTGTTAGAGCCACCAAGGGCCATTTCATATTGCTGTTAGTGAGACTGATTCAAGATTTTTTTGCTTGACTTCCCTCTTGTTTTCATTGGTGCTGACTGCTCATAAACTTAATAGGAAACTGAGGACACTTGCAAGCCACTCTGGTGAAAGGCAGCTATGAACAGCTCCGCCTACGAAGTGGTTAGAGGGTATTCCTTCTAAAAGTGCTCCTAGAGATGTGGTGGTGGTTCTGTTACTCTTTGTGATTCCTGCAGAGGATGTATGCCCCAGTTGATGTGAGACACTTGAAAGTTCACCCCAAGCGTAAGGCTCCCTCCTTTCATACAGGCTTCATTTACATCCTGGATATGTCCAGCTGGAGCGGAAAAGCCAGAGGCCGCCAAGGAAAGTCCCGCGGCCTTCATAGCAGCTACGAAAATCTGATCTGACCCAGCATCTTTCTTTTCCATGGACTGTCCAAGAAATAATGACTAATCAGTGATTGATGCTTGTTCATCGTTTCCTTTCAGATGTTTTGAGGTTAAACATAACGCTGTGATTTGCAACTCATGCAGGAACCAGAAGTCTTGTTGCCATACAATCCTTCTGTTGGCTTCTTAAGCTGCAAACAGGCCCTGCTGCCAACAGTTCCTACCAGATCGAGCTTTCTCCAGTTTTCCTTTCAAGTGTGAATTGCATACTGGTCAAATCGGGTGAAACATGCACTCCTTTCCTGTGTCCCAGTCTTTCAGCTTAAATCACTCCTGCTTGTCAAGAAGTCTGGGCCGCAGATTATTGCACTTGTTAGACTGCAGCACTGGAATTGTGAAAATTACCGTATGATTGACAGTCATGAAAATGAATCCCACAGCACTAAAGCAAAGTCTCTCCACTTTTCTTGGCAGACTATTGATTTCAGCTGTGCTTTGCTTAAAAGATAGAGAATTTCTCAGAGATGCAGAAGCTGGTCGTGATCGGTCTTGAAAGCAGTGTCTCTGCGCATATTCTCCTGAGTCACAGGTACAGCTTTCTTGCAGAGCCGCAGGGAGGGCCAACGTTGCAACTCTGCATTCATCGTCTGCTGGCAGTGTGGCATTTTTGGGGGAAGCGTTACTCATACAGAGTATGAAGTATATAGAGAATAATCTCTTAGCGTGCTGTAATAGGGATGTTCTCAGATTTGAAATATTAAGTGATCAGAGTTCACTGCTGTGAAATTCCTTAATTAAAAACAAATCTGCTGTGTTTATAAAATGTCTAAACGTGCTGTTATGGTTAGAAGAACACACAAGAGAAGGCTTTGTTGAAATGTAAACACTTCGTGAATTATTACTGCAGTGCGCTGTCTGAATGCACTCATCTAATGACACAGTGCTCAACATTCAAGTGAATATAATTGTAGCAAAGCGCTATTAGGCTCAGATTCAGTGTTTAGGCTCCTAACTTTCCACTGAAACAGTTTATTGAATCCAGATCCTTTGTTAACTCTTGCCGTTTGTTGTTGTTTTTTCATTGCCTTTTTTTTTCTTTTTGGTATTTCTGTGAGCTTTTTTCTTTTTAGGGTAGTTCCTTACAGTGATGGAAACTGGTAACTTACTGTTTTGAATGTCGTCGTGTAAGATTCATTTGCTGAGGGGGTCATGTTTGTAAATGAGATCTTCAGCACTGTCTTTTTCTCTAACACCCTAAGAAGAAATGGCTCCACCAAAACAGTGGGGAGTGTTGTGGGCATCTGAGGAAAATGGTTCTCCCAAAGGATAAATAAAAGGACCTTGCTTATTTAGGTCAAAATGAGTTTAAACTAGCTTTATCACTCAGCTGCAGCCAGTGCAAAGTGTAGAGGAACTGTTGTAGCGGGCTCATAGGTGAGGACAGGGCAGAAGAAACTGTTTTGAGAGGTCAGAGATGCAAATGCCACTGGACTCCTCCAAAACCTCATCTACTGTTATTGGCTTTTGGATGCCCCAAGTGATAGGGGTTAGAATCTGTCGTGCTTTTGGCTGGATTGGCCAATCAGAATGACAGATGCCCCCCCCGCTCCTCTCCAAAGAGAGGCGAGGAAGAGATAAGGAAATTTACGAGTTTAGAAAAAGAACTAAACTACTTTAATGAAAATAATAATAAATAAGGAAATAAGAAATAATAAGAAAATAAAGAAGAAAAAAGTATACAATGTATACAAAACCGTATCCAGCTCCCACGATGATGATCGCGTCACCAGCAGACACAGGGAAAGTCTTTTTAAGGGGTAGGTGGTGAGGTGAACAGCTCTTCCAAAACTAGGGCTCCTGAGCAATGGCAGCACAGTAGGTGTATAGCTTAAGATGATGGAGCAGTGGTGTCTGCAGATTGAACAGTTTGTGCACTAAAATCCTTGCAAACT
Source organism: Dromas ardeola (assembly GCA_013398915.1). Lineage (NCBI taxonomy): Eukaryota > Metazoa > Chordata > Aves > Charadriiformes > Dromadidae > Dromas > Dromas ardeola. Next base: position 149,735 of record VYZM01022803.1, on the reverse strand, counting down.
ACCTTAAATCTCACCTCAGTGAACAACTCTACATCAGAGTGTCTTTAGAGTGAACTGTGGAAAGTTTGGATGGATTTCAGAAGGAGAATAAGCTCAGCTTTCTATTCAGAATTTGCCTGCTGAAATTTGTAATTGAGTCATCTCTGGCAAAGATTTAGCGCTTGTGGGCATAACGGAGTGTTAATGTTACGCTCACAAACTTGATTTTAGTTGGGATTTTGAAGAATTTACTACAGGCACGGTAACAGGAAATGTCAACCAGACATCTGAAAACCATGCCGATGGGAGCATCTGTATTTTATATAGGCTGAAGAGTATATCCTCAGCTTTGGGACTCAGGGGATTTTGTCAATAAGTGATTTAATTTTCTAAAGTTATCCACTGTAGGTTTTTGCTGATTTGAACTAATGAAAACATAAAGGCGTGCCACATCCAGAGTTTTCCTCAGTTTTGGAAATAATGTGGATCTTGCTGAAATCATCCCCAAAGCTAAAATCTCGTATGTATAGGGTACAGATGGTCTTAAAGGGAGACAGTGGTCTCTGCCCAGTATTTGGCTGAGAATACTTCTACAATTAAGCAGACCAGGGCTAAATACTTTATTCTGTTGAAGTGAGCTGCCTTACAGGCAGCCAAGGCTTGGTGAGGAGATGATGCTGCAGTAGCCCAAAGCAGCGGCATTTTGGGGGATCCAGTATCCGCCGCTGAACACCAGAGGGCACAAACTCTCTAACAGTCGCCTCTTCTCTCCCGGCTCTGTGAATTGCCGACACTTAAACTAAGTCCAAATAAAAGCAGGCTTAGAAAAGCAAACACGAAACTATACTGGAAAAGCAAAGGTAAAGTCAATGCGCTAGCAGCTTCGGAATGCAGATGAAAGTCTCACACGCGTAGGATGTGTACAGCTGTATTATGTGAACTTGTGTCAAGGACTGTTGTATGATATACACATGTACTGCTTTATTTTTAAATGCAAAAAGACGTGTTAACAGTGTGTCACCACCACATATTTATGAGAGTTGCTTTACGTACGAATGAGAACATACATGCATTAAGCAGGTCATTCTGAACTAGCGACAATCAAAATTACTTTATATAAAATGCATTTACTTCTGTAGGTTGTGCTTTGTGGAAAGATCACTTTAGAAACAAGATAGGACAATTTGGAACCATTTACCTATCTGACTGCCCGGTTCTCTTTGTGTCAAACTGAGTACTTCTGTTCTGGTGAACTCAGTTGCACAGAGTTGCAGGGAAAAATTATTGGTACTAAATCTAAAGACTTTTCTAAGCCCTGCATATTATTATTGCTACATTAGCCTCTCCTAGCTAAGAATATAAGTGAGAATTTGCAAGTTGGATGCATGTGAGTTTTCAACAGATTTTTAAAGCTAATCAGTAGCTGGACTGTGGTCTCAGAGCCAGTAGCTTGGTCCCTCCAGGCCTCAAAGTAGGTGTTATCTGTCCTCTTTTGTCAAGCTTCTCTTTCGAGCTGTGTGAGGCTGTCAGCTTTACAATGTCAGAATTAAATCTGTAAGAAATAGACTTGAGAGCTGACTGCAATTTATCATGTGATACAATCTCAGTGTATTTTATTTTAAATTTGAGTCTAAAAAGGGTGAATAAAGCTGTAATCATCCTGTCAGCACATGTAACTACTTTCAAAATTAGACAGTGATCAGTCTAACTGAGCAAAATTTGGTTGTAATTTCAGTAATGCCATTAAACTTCTAATTACTAGCAAGTGAGACTGGTCCAGTGGTCCCAAAGTGTATCTATGATCTGGGAGACCCAAATTTAGTCCCTACGTGTCCCACTGGCCTCCTGTCGGACGTTAATCTCTTGGTGCTTCAGGCCCTCAGAGAGAATTAACTCTCAGGAACTTGGGCAGAGTTCAGAATACCCAAACATATCCTAAAAGTGTTATTCAGGGTGCTTATCCAAAGTTTGGGTCTCTCAAGAAGAGGTGAAGCCTGTCTGAGCAAGCTCATCTGTGCAGGAGGGGAAATCCTTGACTAGCTTTTCATGTAGTGTTGGCTGGGTGTATAAGGGTTGTGCCAATGTGGAAAACCCAGACTGTTCTGGTGACATGAGGGCCCTTGTCTGGGCATTTGGTGCGGCTGGTGTGTGGGGCTGCATCCTGCATTAGAGAGAGCCTTTGCTTACATCATCCGTAGCTGGTTGCTGGAGTTTATTTTATTTCTTTTTCTTTTTTTCCTGGCAAACACTTGCATTTAGGATGCTACGGGCCAGAGGTTATATGTCAGCCTCTGGGGAAGATGTGATTAGCTCAGTATATCATGGCAGGCTGCTGACAGATCATGTCAGGCTGGAAACTAGAAATGGAGCTGCCTGCAGATTCCCACCTCTCAACCAGAGTAACAAAAGGTGTGTCTTCCTCTATGGCAGGTGGTGGCCATAGCAGGAGTACTTCTGGCTTGTGCTCTTGGTCTTTTTTGCCCAGGACAGCCGAAATCAGCAACCGGGGAAGAATATTCTAGTTTGGGAAAGCTCCTGCTCCCCTGCAGGATGTAATGATGCAGTAGTGGTGGCAGCAAGGCTTCAGGCCAGCTCTGTGCTGGGCAGGGAGGCAGCTGGGGCTCCTGTCTGGCAGTGTTAGACCAGCAGGAGAAGACCTTTCCCCTGGGGGGACACAGTGTGCTCCCTGAGGAGGAGGTCCCCAGCAGAAGTGTCCTTGCAAGCTGGCTCTGGACTAAAATTGTCAGTCCCAGGTGAGGAACCCAGGTGGCAGGAGTGGCAGGTGCATGCTGCGAGTGACAGGGACAGTCAGAAATGCTGTCAGGGCTCCTCCATTGGTGTTAGCACCCGCCCTATGCTGGTTAATATCCTGCCCTGGAGGAGTCTGAGCTCCGTCACATGCGTCATTGCTAAGGCTTCCTCTAGTCCCCTTGTGCTCACAGTCCAATCTTTTAAATTTTGTAGCAACACTGTTAGTACATCTGGTGATTACCCATGTCTTCCAGCTCTTTTTGAAGAGATGCCTCAAAGCAGGATGATTTGGACAGTGCAAGTAGAGACTGGAGTGTGTTGGTACAGCTGCAAAGAGTTATTTGCGCTATGCCTGCCTCCAGCCTATGCAAATAGCAGGAGAAGCGATTCCTCGCTTCCGTATGACCTGACTCCATTCATGTATAACTGTGTGCACCTGTGCATTTATGAAATATAAACAGACTCTGCAGCAGAATGGAAAATCTATGAAGAAGAACAAAAGTACCTGTTCTGTTTCTGAGACTACAAAGACACCCAGGAGAGCATAGCATTTGAGCAAGCTGAAGAAATAAATTTGGAGTGTGTCACTAGACATTTTGCAGGCATATTTTAAAAGAAAAAAAAACCCTCCCTTAGAAACAGTTGTCTTTGATCTCTGCGGCTTTCTAAGTAGTGCCTCTTTGCTTTTAAAGCAGCCAAGATTCATCGTGCACCAGACAATTAAAAAATCTTGTGTGGCATCAGGACAGTGACTGTAAGAAGTGTCTTTCCCTGAATTCAGTGGTTCTTTTATGAGTATATTTATCAAGGAGGTAATGGACAGAGAGATGCATTTAACACTGATGTTATTCATCAGCAACACATCTCTGAATTTTAATGAGTACTTCCTAAGCTGTAAAGAGCCTCCTGTTTTGTTCCCATCAAGTGCCCTGCCTTTTCTGTATTCCAGCTCTGTCACACCCATCGAGGACTGCTCCTTGCTGTCCCGAGCTCCTGGGAAGGTACTCAAGTTGTCTCCATGGGTTTACAAAGCTACATTCATAACTGCATCATCAGGTTAGGACAGTGATGTGAAGTTTGTAAATGTCATGCTTAGACTTTCAATGGTGCTCCTTCTAAGCACTTAAAAAATCAGATACTTGCCGTTTCATACTTGTTGGTTTAAGAAAACCCACAAGAGATTTCAATTTCCTGTGATGTTCCAGAACTGAGATGTCCCTAGCTCTCTGATCTTCTTCCTTGTCGGCTGGTGTTCACCATTAGTCCGGCTAAAGCAGTGACTACAAAATACTTGGGGCAGACACTTGATTTCTTATACATGCTTCATGATGCATGTTATTAAGAGTAGCAGTGGTGGTACTCTAACCAACAGTAGTGCCATTTGTTAATAATCTTAAGCATTTACTGAAAGAAAGGACTTTCAGGTAATGATCTATCAAAATTATGTGTTGGTTTTCTATAATGTGCCTGTAATCTGGGAAAAAAATCAACTAAACCCCTTAATGTCTGCAGCCATTCTAAATAAAGACCTAATCCTCTGTAAGATATATAATACTCTTATTTTAGTGTACATCAGCATTTTAAATGCAGTTGCATTCACTAGGTTGCTTCTAGGCTTGCCTGGAGACCAAAGTTTCAGTTACTCTGTAAAAGCAGTGAGTAGAGTATTCTGGTGGGTGGGAATTTAACAATATTTTGTTATCTGGTTTTTGGCTTCTTGCCAAAGAATAGTGCCACTAGGGCACTCACTGCTGTTTATATGATTTTCATTGACTTCAGTGGGCATTGAATCAGGCCTTATAAGCACAATTTCCTCATTGTTAGCAGCTGTTCATTGCTTAGCATTACTTGAGCCACTATTCAGTTGGCCATCTGTGATCTGGGACTTCTCAGACTGCAAGAAAATCGTTAGCTGTTCCATTTTGGCAGGATAATATTGTAACTTATCTTAGGGATGTATTTGTAAAAGGAGTAATAATGTTTTTCCCCAATAGCTATCGCTTGTCACTTACCCATCTGTGGTTCTAACAGACAAATGTTAAATAATAAATACAGCAACAGAACCAGTGCCTCATACATTCAAAGGCATGTTTTTTCACCAGGATGCTGAGAAATTAATTCTGTTAGCAGGAGGCAGTCCATATTATCACTATACATACTTGTTCGTCAATCTCTGACACTAGTCAGTCCACAGAGAACCCAGTAAAAGTTTATAAAATGACAAAAATAGGTCCCTGTCCTGGAGAGCTTGGATGGTGAGTTATGACCTCAAATCATGACTGAGAGTTTTGGATGCAGCTGGATTAAAGGGAATAAGAGAAGAATTGACTGTGCATTACATTAAGTGTTTGTATGGCTGAGAGCAGCCATTTGGAGGCAGAAGTATTGTCCTCTCCAGAAAGAAGCAACTGTGGAAGTGGAGGTCTGTACCACTAAGTTAGCATTTCAGCTAAACTACTAAGTGTTATTTTGTATGGCTTGATTCCTTCCAAGACACGTCTGCATCTACATTCTGCTTCTTGCAGGAGCCACTTGCAAATTCCTGATGACAAATACTTCCCTTAGAACTGAACCCCATTTTTTAAAAGGGTTTAAAGGAATGCAATAAGGGACAGAAAGAAGGAATGAAGGATTGTTGCTGTAAGTCTACCCATTTCAAGGAAAGGCTATGTTAGCCCAAGATCGCAGATGATGTATATGGAGAGCTTACTAGGAGGAAAATTATCTTTTTTTGTTTAGAAATATTTCACCCATATTTATATAATTCCTGGGCTAAAAGCTGCTCCTCGTTTTGCTCATGTGGTAAAGCAAATGACAGCAACCACGAGTTTGGCTTCTGGTGAGTAGCCCTCTGTCCTTTATGTGCTTTCAGTCAAGTTCTCTGTAGATACTGGAGATGCACATCTCTGGCCCTGGATGGGAAAAATCTTAGCTCTCTCTGGTTTCTGAATTGAGCTTCTTTCACCTTCAGGTTTTCGTCTCAGACCAGGGAAATCTATTTCACTTTTGCTGCTGAAGCTTGACTGCACGTTTATATGAGTAAGAACTACAGAAATGAGGTTGGGGGGAGGAGGGGGATTTCCCTGACTTCCTGAAAACAGGATTTCACTGTGCCCAAATTTTCTATTTCCAGCATAGAGCATTATTGCCCACTGATAAGAAAAAAACTTCAGTATTTCATCAAAGATTCCCAGGCTATGGGAACTTACCAACTTTTATGCAGATTTCAAAAATAGTTTTCTGGCTGCCAAAATAAATGTCTGACTTCACTATGCCCTGGGAGGAGAGCCTGCTGAGCTCTTCCACAGGGGGAGGGAGGGTCTTTGCACTGTACTGGTTTCTTTGTTGACTCTCTGAGTCCGTCAGCAAAGTTTTGGAGAGAGATAATATGCAGGACTGTACCTTGCTCTGGGAACTGGGAAAGACTCCATCCTATAAACAAGACGTGAGACACAAGTTCTCTCTTTCTTAGCCAGCTCAACAGCTCAGAGACCGTTCCCTCCATAAGGCGACAGGGAGGGCGGTGAGGGGATATTCATGCATCCTCCAAAGTGTGTATTAAAAGGGTTTAAAATAATGAAAGAACAGTTTTCCCCATAGTCAGGCTTTGTTTGCCAACTCATGAAGTCTATGTAGTAAGTAAACCTTATGAAAATGTAATAAATCTTCGACATGTTTAGCAGATGTTGGTGGATTTATCCACTATAGGAAGTTATATATCAAACTGTACAATTTAATGCCTGTTTTGTGTACTCTGTGAATCCCAGACATGTTTAATATTTCTCCCTCTGAGGTTTAACAGCGTATAAATAACATTTAATAAACAACCTTTAACTCTAAACAAATGTATTCAGACATACGATGTCTGCTCAGATCTCATATTTAAAAATATTGGACGGGATTTATTAAATCTAGAAATATGTCTTTAATTTACGTGCATTCAGACTCTCTACCAGCAGCATCATTTTCAGTGTCCCAGTTAAGGATGCATTACTTCTGTTACAAACTGTTGTTTCAAAGGTGGGCAGTTTTGCAATCCTGATTTGCAGAGGTTTTAAACTTGGCATGTGAAATTCCTGCCCAAGAGCCAATTTTTTTTTCCCTAAATGTATTCAAATAGTTTATTCTTCATGTTGTTATGGTGGAAAAACAATGCCTCAGTGCTTTCATTCCTCTGATTTTTAGGCCTAATAAACACAGTGTTTTAAAACTCAAACTTGTGAGATATGCACTGGGATCTGAAGGTACTTTTCAACTAGAAAACTTTAAAAGAAACTTTAAAAATCCCAAACCAAAAAAAATTCCCCTTTACCTCCTCCAGTGATGGAGTTATTTTTGGATTAGAAACTTAAAGGCATGCAGCAACTCTTACGTCCTTAAAATTCAGGATTATTTTTTTGATGATGGCAAATAATGATCTGAGAACAAAACAAGGAAGACATAAGAACCCAGAGGCCAAATATATGTGGTACAGGAAAATTCAGAAAACAGATTAGCAGGTATTTAAAAAGAAAACCCCACAAGCAATCAACCAAGGAACTGAAAATAGCAAATTGCTGTGATCAGCAGACTGCTGATGGGCTCTGTATTCTTGGAGTGTCCAATATCGGCATCTTACCTCTGGTTTACCTTAATGTCTGTCACAATGAAACTTAGCTGAAGAGGTACGTAGGTTTGAGAAGCTAGTTGTGGTAAGGCATAAGGAATAAAAAAAGCAGCCTTGCTCTTCTCTAGGCTTTTTGGTTTGGGTTCCCAGTCCCTCAGTGTGTTTTCTACTCTTCCATTATTTTTAACGTTGCCTAGAATGGAGCTTTCACCATGGACTTTGAGAGATTTTTGGGTGCTCAGCAGTTGTTAACGTTTCTCTTTGTGTAGCATTGCTTGGTGTAAGGAGCCTGCTCAGAATAAGTGGGGATGAAGGAGGGGTTGACTGACAACTGAAACTTGAGCTATTGGAGGTACTGACACCAGCTTCAGTGAGTGTGTTAGACTGTGATTTCTTGATTGCAGTCATGTCTGGGGATTTTCCTGTTGCTCACCTCAGAATACAGATGCCTTCTTCAGCATCGCTTTAATGTGCATAAAAGGACATTTTGAGTATCTGTTGCTTATCATTTGTGTTTCTTAATGTGCAGCAGTTTTTCTGTGATCACATGAAAAGGGGTTTGTTAGCATTTGATTAGATTACCTATGGTAAGAATCCCTAATTCAAGGAGACAGACATACAGCTCACATGCAGTAGCTCCCAAAAGCAGAGATTTACGATCCTTGTCGTAATGCAACATACTGTGTATCTCTTATTGTTAATGGAAGTCTAAACTTGAGTGTCCAGAGGGTATCAAGGTAGTCATACTTTACGTTTCTGCTTATTAATGGTAAAGGCAAAATGTCTATTACATGTTTAAAGCTGCACTTTAATTGCTCAGGAAAATGAGAATTGTTCTCAGTTTCATTTCATATTATCCACTGCCTGCTTTGCGCAGAGCTGCATAGGTGATTAGGTAGGGAGTGGAGATTTTTCTAGCCTCTAAACTGCCTGTTCCTTAAGGACGAAAATTGAAGGTAATAATTCTTGGTGGATCCCAGCTGGTGAGAAGTCCTTTGCCCAGACATAGCAGCAAAGCGTTACTAAGTGCTGTACTTTGTCTCTTTTGGTTGAAAACCCCAGAGGAGCTTTCTCAGACTAGTTGTCCAGAGCTGCGTGAAGCAGTTTGCACTTGGATTTGAGAGCACTTTATTGTCAGGTGCAAACATCAACACCAATATGCATGAAATCGGTTCTTAGGCTTTCACCTGGTGTGAACTGGTAGAGACCCCACTATTTGTTGTTCTGCTGGATTTGTTCAAGGTGAGGTGACATTACCTGAGGGGAGAGGTCAACAGACCCTTTCAGTCCATCTTTGACTCAAAACTTCAGGAAGCAGACTGGGTGCATGGGTTAGGACATTCCCACAACTGGCATTGCTGGAGTGAAATCTGGGATCTTCTGGATTAGTTGTCAAATTAAAAAAAAAAAAAATAGCGCTGTGGGAATTCTAACTGTTTTGTATAACCGTAAGTGAAACATTCCGGTTTTAATCCATTTAATATTTTTAGCTTCTCTTCCTCTTTTTAAATTTGAGTCAGTTAAAAAATTCTGTGTTATAGCAAAACATTGACATGTGTAATAATGTGGAAATGAAACATTTCAGCATTTCTGAAATGAATGATTACGGTTAGAAAATGTTGAAATAAAACCTTACATTGTTTAAAACATTTTTCCTATTTTTTCTGGCCAAAAATTTTCATTAGATGTGACCTGAAATGGGATAGTTCTGTATTTGCCCCGCCCCCTCCTTTCCCCTGAAATTGTAGGTTTTGGCTAATTTTAGCTGTTTATGAAAAGGGAAAAAAAAAGTAAAGTCTGGTTGTATTCTTCACTTACTTCTATAAAATTTAATGCTAAATGAAGATAGGCTTTATAGGTTTCTCAATGGTGTCTTCCACTCCTCAGATCTTGACCTCTAAGGTCAAGGAACTGTATATAGGTGGGGGAAAGTAAAACTAGTTAAGAGGAGAAAAAGTAAATGTAAATGCAGACTGGTCATGTAGGTTTTATGCTTATTGTGAAAGGGCTGAAATATTTCACCCCGGTCCTGACTGGGCTCAGGCGTATCACTGAGTTACCACAGCTGGAAGCGTTATTACACATTAGCCGAGCTGTGGAAAGTAGTCAACTGATCTGGTAGCTTGGGGCAAGCCCGCGGTGAGATACATTTGTCTAAGCATCTTTTGCTGAGGTTTATGCTAATGGGTTTTACCTCCTGTTCGTGGCAAGCACGCTTAGCTGACTTCATTGCGTCCTAGTAATCAGACAGAAGGATCTTTCTATTGGTGAAACACACCGTGGCCCATAGGGATGATGTGAATAAAGGCCACCATGACAACCTGTTGGCAAGTTTTGAAATGAACACAAAGGGCGTGTTTTTCACGCGTGCTTTTTTGTCCCATATTTCAGCTAGGTTGAAGTACAAATCAAGCCCCCACTGTAGCAGCGGTGAGTACTGCAGATAAAGAAAAGGGAGTTAAAAGAAATATTAATTTATTTTGCTGCATCAAGGATGCAAGCAGCGTTTTCAGGCAGCAATCACATTTCTTCTGCGTGTTCGTAGCCTGTCTTGCTGACTACAGGTCCTAGCTTGAGTCCTAGCAGCTGTAGAAGGCAAAGGGTTGTGCGTGAGGCATCTTGATCGGCTCCCAGCTGGCTGCTGCTGTTCTTCCCCATCCCCCTCCAAATTACCAGGGTTACCGCCTGGCTCAGATTTGCTCAGGGTTACGTCTGCAAGCGTCACCTCTGCAACTGTAATACAGATAAGAATTTACCAACAATCTTGAGAGACATTCCCTGGCCTGAAGTGCTCGGAGACATGTGACCGCGGGATCCAGGGCTGTGCTACCAGCGAGACAAATAAACACAGTCACGTCCAAGCGGTTGTGTTGCCTCGTCAGACCTGGCAAACTGATGATATCGTTCAAATAGTCTGTCCTTCTGGACTCTTCAGAGAACTTCTGGCTGGGAAGGTTTTTATGCAAAGACTTTTTAAATGTTTCTCTGCTTTCTGCTGAGGTTGTCCTTTGCAGATGCAAGGGAAGGAGGAAGGCGGTGTGTCCAAAAGGCAGGTCCTGGACAAAATGGAAGCTGCCAGGTCAAACTGAAAAACCCAAACTAGGCTTAACTTTAGATCTGCTACATTTTCTCTAGCAAATGTGACTGTCTGTTTTATAATAGGTTCATCCTTACCTGGAGGACTGTCTAATGGCTGCCACTTAAGTGAACTGCTTCTGGCTGTGGGCTGTCACTGGACTCAATGCAGGGGAGCTTAAGCGAGCAGCCCTGCCTCTGCTGTGATCGGGCTCTTTCCGAAGAGTTTCTGCTAGTTGACATATCATTTTCTCCTGGTCTGTATCTACTGGGAGAAGAGAAGGAACTGAAGAAGGTTAAAAGATGTCGTGTGTGTGTCGTCCGTCCCCCCCGTCCCTCCATTATAATAAAAAGGGGATTGTGAAGGATAGCCTGAATGGAGTATCAGCTCAGGAACACTCCTGTGTCGCCGGAGTGTATGAACCAGGGACCTGTGGGAGATTTAGGGCATAAAATCATATATCCACGATGATGGTAATTCATGCTCACATACTCGGTCATCTGAATGCAGGTATAAGAGGAGCTAGCTGAGAAAAATCTGAGAAAGGGAGTAGGTTTGGCATTGTGGTGTTGCTAGCTGCCTGCTGCTGGGGCTCTGTGGCACCTCTGTGGCTAAGGAAACCCACAGGAGTCCTTGGATCCAAATGTGGTGGGCTCCAAGGGCTCCTTTTACACCAGACTGTGGGTCCTTAATCCATTTTTGTGCATGATTGGTTTTGTTCTCCTGGCTGGTGATGCCATTCCTAAAGTAATTCAAAGAAATGAAAACAATGTTAGGTGAGTATATTACTGTAATTAAGAATCCCAGTTGGGTTTCTCATTTAAGCAGCAGGATGGTCGAGAGAATTAAATTAAGAATCGGGAACTCCTCTTGTCCTAACCTTGCTCTGTAGAGTGATTCATGCCGCAAGCGAGGCCTCTTCACTCAGACCAACATTTCCAGACTCCGGTGCCTAAAGACAGGCACTTGGACTTGTATTTAGGCTCTCACATGAATGTTGTTTACTTTGCAGAGGTGCAGAAGGGAGGAGGTTTACAGGCATTTGGCCTCTCTGGAAAAGGAGCCAAGCTTTAGACACCCAAGCAGAGATGAATAACTTTACCCTTTGGAGGGCACAGTTCGCTCATGTGAATATAACAATAAATACTTTGCTATATGACAGGAGAAGAGTGAGGCTGAGCTGCTGAAGTTAGTATTGGAATGGCAATTTTGGAAATAAAAAAGGTTTTGGTGCATATGTACTTGATGGATGGCAAAGCTCACAGGAGAGAGAGCATACATTTATGATGGGGAAATAATGGAGAAGGGAATGAAAGCAGAAAAAACATAATTTTGACTTTCCTGACTTAATTGTGTGTTTAAATCTCAGCCTTAATAAGGATCTAAATTTCCATCAATTAATAAAGCTTTTTCCTTTTTCTTTTCTTTTTCTCATGCAATATGAGAAATAATGAATAGGCAAGTGCGATTTATAAGGCGGGGAAATCCACCAACAGGGTTTGCTGAATTGAGCAATTGAGTCGCATTCCTGTGGAGTGGTTTTACAGTGTCACTTGAACCCCACGGTTATGCAGTCTCTAGGTAACTGGAGGCAGGTCTGTTTTCCATAATATATTGACTCAGCCTGGAACTAAAAAACACACACACACACACACACACACACACACACACACACATAAAAATCCCCAAACCTTTCTGTATCCATTGCTGGCAAAAATAATAGAGCCTGTTTAAAACCTTGTGCTTTTTATCCACGTCGAATGACTTTTAAATGGCTTGGGTACATAAGGAAAAGGGGGATTTGCTTGGCAAGTTGTCCCGAATCATAGTTACTTCTTGATATAAGGCATTTGCAAGAGAAAATGTATGCTCTGCTAGAAGTGCGGAATTCAGAACAAGATGCGAATTTTGTTTGGCTCCGGGACAGAGCTTTGGGGGAAGCGGGCAATGAGGGAAGTGCAGTACTAATGAACATAAAGCCTTACATGGAGGGAAGAGAAATGTACCTCGTTATGAGAGGACAGAAAGATGGTGGGAGGCTGATGAAAGTGGGTACAGCTTGGGAAATATGAGGGGGGAGTCATGGAAGAGTGCGACGGAGTTGGTGGAGGGTGCAAGAGGAGTTTATCAAGGAGCGTAATTTGGTGCTCCATTTGGTGAAGCCGCTCCGAAGGGCTGGAGGGAAGTCAGAGATGGCAGCGAAGCCTGGAGGAAGCCCAACTAGAAACAAACTGAAAACTTTTCCTCAAAACAGTGCCAGATGCGTCTGGTAGTCTTGCTGGTTCATGAGTGTTGGAGTTCATGACAGTATTTGCAGTGTCTATATTATTGTTTGGATGCAACTTTGAGGAGGAAAATGCTGCTAGTCTGAATGACTGTTTATCCTAGACTGGTTGTAGGAGACTGCATAAGAGGGAGTTTTTACCACCTTTTGCCATAACAGCCAGGATGGGAAAGTTACAGAGAGAAGACTCCCTTGAAAAAAAAAAAATGTTGGACTCTGTTAGAGAAGCAAAAGGCACAGGCTGTGTATGTGCAGTAGTTAAAAGCGAAAGGGAAATGCAAGCATGTTTTTACTTCTAATTCAGTCACTTCTCACTGTAGGCAGGTTGACTAAATGTTGGATAGCTGCATTTCCAACACGGAGGGAGCTGACACCGTATCTGTTGTACCATCTGTTTACCAGTTAGCAGTGTACTGGGGAGAAGCTTCAGCGAGGAGTGGGAAAGCTTCCAGAGTTCGCAGTTGTGTTTAACTGCTTGAGTGCCAGCGATGTGAAGTCAATGTATTGGCAAGCCTCTGGTGATCGGAGCTAAAACTACTGCGTGTAGCTTCTCCTTTTCAACTAGCACAACTTTTCCAGTCGGGTGCTTCTCCTTGAACATTGTTGTTGGTGGTGGAGGAAACCTGGCCCCTTCTGGCCAGGCTGCAACGGGGATACACTTTCCCTACCCATCTTTTAACTGTTCTGTGCACAGGGAGGAGGAAAAAGCCCACCTCAAGCCTGCTAACAGTGGTACCAGAATAAAAGCTGGAAAGAAAAGTTATTTTGTTATAGCTGTGTTGGTCATTCTGCTCCCCCCTCCTCCTGGTACAGACAAAGCTGTGGTCTGCAGGGTGCCTTGCTGTTGTAGCAGTGCTGGAATGTTAGTTTATTAATGAACTACTGGTGTGAAATTACTGAATACTTGGTAACTAAAAGCTCAAAAGAAACTAGTGGAAGCAATTCAGCCAATCATCCTGTTCCCCACCCTGTTTGCAGTTTCACTTTCAGGTTGCAACAAGCAAGCAAGTTCCCAGTAAGCTCCTGAAATTGTCCTGATTGGGCAATTTCTGCTTTGGTTTCCCCTCCCAGCTTTTTCCACTCCAAAGTGGACAAAACGTGGTAGCTGCAAACAGACTTGAGTCCAAGCTGCAGGCCCTCTCTGGCCCTTGAGATTAGAGGTTTCTGTTTGAAAGTTTCAGTGCAGAAGTAGGTACAGAGCATGAATTTTCAAAGTAAAAATTGTGACTCCGTAGGAGGACTAGCAGAATTAGCTTCAAGCTGATAAGGATTTTAGCCCAGGAAGAAGGCACTGACTACCTTTGCTTTCTGAATACTTAATTTCCTTATTAAGTCAGCACAGCTCAATTATTTTTGCCGCTGTCTCTGAGTGTCAAAACCTGGGCAAACTGTCACAGTGAAATTTGTAGGAAACAGTTTTGATCTTTTGCAGAACTTTAGATATGGAAAATCCTTATAAATTTCAGTTGTAGTTAGTTTTGCTCTCTTTGAATGGCATCTTTTTCAGGCTTGAGGCTTCACTCTAGTCTAAATTTCCCTAATGTTCATTTACCTTGGGCTGTAGACATAGATCCACCCTACAGATCAACTCTGTTGATCCATCAGGTCCAGCTAATTTCAGACACCTGCAGTTCTTCCTCTTATGCATAATGGAACTTGCAGTGAAGAGGACCTATCTGTCCTGCAGTATCTTTGGGGCAGACATGAGCATGTTCTGCTTGAAAGCTGTGTGCTGGTGATTAGTGAGCCACTAAGCCCCAGTTAATAGACATGTCTGAGAGTCAGGGCATATGTTTTTTTGCTTGACATTACAATAACAGAGCAAGTATCTTCTAGCGAGCTCAGGACCAGGCAGAGTGAAGCGATGTCTGTCTGCAGAATAAATTGAGCTTCAAGTGATGGCTGCATGGCATCATTTATTTTAATACTTGAAATGATGCACTGAGACCAGACATTTTAAGACAAAAAGTATATATGAATAGTTGTTCCAGAGGCTCTTCTGTTCTGTGAAGATAACCTAAGCAGGCTTACATGCCCTGTTGTCTTTGTTTCTTTTTCTTGAGCAACTGTAACTCCTCTCCCCCCTGAGAGAGGCCCTTTTAAAATCGCAGGAGCCCTTTGATCTCAGATGCACGTGATTGTCTTCTGGCACTGTCTTAATAACACTCAAATGCTTGCAGAGAGGAGGTTTTTTTCATGCCAGTCTGTTTCCTTCTTGCTTGTTTCTCCTTAAAGTGCTAGTAAAGTAGTATCTACCAAGTGAGCATCCCCCGGATAAGGTTTTTATACTTGCTTGTCATCACAAAAAACATTAATCTTCCAGGTAAGCATTAAACAAAGCACCATATTCACACAGGAGAGCTCCTGTTTCTTCCTGGTGGTTCCCCTACGAGAAGATAGTATTTACTGGCCTTAGAGGTCCTTGCCTAGAAACAGTAGCCTAGAGCTCATGGTGCTTCTCCTGCTCCCAGCGCACACCATTTTGAAGGCCATGCACTGCTTCACTATGGAGTTTGTATAGCCAGCTTTTCTGTACCAGTCAGAAGGATAGCCTCCTTGGGTGTTTTGTTTTTGTTTTTTTGGTTTGGTTTGTTTTTTTCCTCCCCCAAAAAAGAAATGGAAGAAAACCAAAAGAAAAACCTGACTGCAATCCTTATTGAGAATCGGTTTACTCTGTGCTATATGCCAGTTCTGTTGGGCATGTGGGCTTTGAATTCATCTCCCGACAGCTTAATCTGTTTCTTTCCCCCTCAAGGAGCACCTGAGGAGTTGGGGTCTGAGAGGGAGGCCTTTGCTTTTGCCAGCCTGGAAAGCCTGCAACCTTCATTTGCAGGCTCTTGGCTTTCCTTCCTGGTCTACCTGGCAATAACCAAGGACTGTGTGTGTGTGGAGAGGTGTATGATTGCTCTGGCACCCGGAACTGCCACATTGTACCCCTCACTGCCCAGCCACTGGAGCGTGCGAGTTGAGAACTCAACCAACAGAAATGCAGATTACAGCTATAGCGGTAGGAAAAAACCCTCTTCTTTGGTTATGCTCAGATACATACGGCTTGCTCCTTGATATATATATTATGGAGGAAGACAGTTTTCTTCTCTGATATGCTTTAAAATCTAGACTTACATTTGATTATACGAAAGGAACTGAAACCAATTCCTCGCAGTAGTCCACCTATCTTCTTTGTGAGTCTTTGGCTAACTGGAGAGGAAGGGAGTCTCTGTGCCTGTGTGGAGGTGCTATGGTAAATCAGTTAAGATTTATATACTCATGCTATTCATCATTTAGCACATCAGCAAGGCTGCAGAAATGGTCTTTAGGGCCCATTCTCCGTAGCTGGTTGCTTCTGCTCTGAATTTACACACGTATGCCTAAACGAATGAAACGGCAGAAGAGACTTGGCCCCCATGGTCACAGCTCTCTTCTGGCACCAGGTACGTCCCCAGACACTCACATTCCCTGTTCACCAGCTCCCCAAAGCTGCAGGCCGCCCTGGGGTAAGAGCAGTCCTCAAGCGAGGTGTGCCTGTGCCAGGGTAAACACGAGGGTGCCCAGGTGGCCAAGGCTGGGGCAGCATGGAGGCTGCGGGTCTGACGCAAGCCCTGCCTTGCTCTCCTCCCTCCCCCCCAGGCCGTGTTGCTTTGCTTCCTTACGGCAGGGCGGTTTGATTCATGAGTTTTCCCTGGGCTTGCCGTGGAGCTGGGTGACTCAGAGCACAGGCTCCGTGCAGGCTTCGTTAGTGGAGATTAACGTCAGCACGCACCTTTTGTTTGTGTGTGGCTTTTCTCTCCCCGCCCCCCCCTCCCCGCAAGCTCCCCTTGCAGAGCCAAGCATCGATTGACAGACCCACGTCTACGTCCTTGCCCCTTCTCTGGTTGCCACCAAAGTGGGCAGGTTTCCAGAGATGCGGTTTAAGTGCCACCAGCTACCTCCGATTAAATCTGGAGTGCAGGCTAGACGTAAGCTGAAACCTCCTCCATCGAGAGAGGGACTGCTGCGAACGTCAGGGCTCCTGCTAAAGATCCATAATAACATTCGGCCTCTGAGGGGAAAAGAAAATGCTGTTGTCTGGGAGGGGGGGCTTTGAGGGCTTGTCCTGTGTTTGAAGGAGTGGGTGTCAGGCAGCTAAGATGTAATGATTAGCTAAAGAAAAAAACTGGAAATCACAGCACCTTGCAATGTAAAAATGCCAGTAAACAACTTCCAATGTCCTAGGAGGAGACCTGCAGGGACCCAATATATTTCCGTCGGATCAGGGAGAGATGTTTAGCAAGATTTTTGTCACTGCCCGAATCCCTCCAGTTTGCTGAAGTTGGTTCCTGGAGTGGAGGAGACAATTTTTTAGTGATGCAGGAGAGGGAAGGGGAAGAGCTTTGGTTTTCTTTTTGTCTGTGCAAAGCGGTGAGAGGAAGAAGAGAGGGTTGTGTAGCTTTTGGAGCCAGTGAGAGAACTGGTGTGTGATCTCCTGCTTCTCTGGTCACAGATGGCTTAATTTGCTAAGTCTGGCCTAGCCGCTGAATGCCATCGTCACACTAAGGTGCTTTGGCAGTTTGTAGCCAAAGTGTTTCTTGTCTTAATCCAGCCCTGACGAGCCCTTCCTTCAGCAGGAGAAATATTGCTGCCCCTTGAGTCTTCACAGAATGGTTTAGGTTGGAAGGGACCTTAAAGATCATCTAGTTCCAACCCCCCTGCCCTGGGCAGGGACACCTCCCACTAGACCAGGCTGCTCAAAGCCCCATCCAACCTGTTCTTGAACGCTTCCAGGGATGGGGCCTCCACAGCTTCCCAGTGCAACCTGTTCCAGCCTCCCCACCCTCATAGTGAAAAATTTCTTCCTAATATCTAATCTAAATCTACCCTCGTGGGATGGGTGAGAGGCGCAACTGGAGCTGCAGGCACTTCATCTGCCCCCTGTTCTGGGCAACCACCAGCTGCTGGAGAGGAGCAGCAGAAGGAAGATGGGACTCGGTCATTGCTTTTGCTGTCTCTGAACTGTCAGTCCAACACTTCCATTACTGCTGACGTTCATGTTTAAAAAAAAAAGTAAAAAAATAAATAACGCAGAAATAGAAAAAATATATTCCTGTACCAAGTAAAACAAGAAACAGGATACCCCAGGAAGTAGGAGAGACGTAGTCCATGCTGTGAAGCGCGATCTGTTTTAACCACCAGTGGAGTGAAATATTACTGCATAGCAATCCAAAAGAAGCAAGGCGAGCATACTGTGACAGCAATACAGACCGTACTTCAGCAGCGGCTTCAAAACACAAAATGAGAGCAAGCAGGTTAGTAGAGCTGTGCAGTTGATGCTCAGAGATGTAAAGTAACCAGACCTGCTTACAGTGCATCAGAGAGCAAGAAGTGAGCAACTGAAGTTGAATATTACACAACAAAACCAGTTGACAGACGTGAGTTCAGCAAGCTGCTTGACCACTAAGTCAAAATAAGCAGAGTGGGAAATATACGGGTATCTTGTCATGTGGAGAAAGGCAGACCCGCAAGCAGCCTCAAAATGAAACGTTACCTTTAGGCGGCCTCTAAAAGGAGAAAGCAAATAAAGCTTATGTAGATAAGAAACATGAAGAAATTTAGACTTCTGAGAAGGCTTTGAAATCAGTACCAGAACACTGCAAAATGGCAGCTCATGCCTTATTCCAGAGGGCTGCAGTGCTCACAGGCATGCAAACTGGACAGCAGGCTTTTGTGCTTCGCAGGGACATTTAGCAAATCACTGACATTATGAGAATGCTGTATTCGTTCTCTAATAGATGACAAACAAACAGAATAGCTTCTTGAATCTTTTGTCCCCTAAATGCAGGGTGAAGCGGTTAAAGTACAAGGATTTCTGATAAGTGTTTATGTAGTTCCCTGGTTTTGATGCTGTATTTCAGTTGTAGGTGGTCCTTCCTTAGCAGTATCAAATTCTGTAATAACTAAGAATTTGCTCTTTCGGTCTGGAAATTGAAAGGGTAAGAAAATGCAGGGGGAATAAATGCACAGAAGCCTGCTATTCCATTTTTGTTTCCATTGAACTTTTCAAATCAATTTGCAAACAAATTTCCTAGCATTTTTTTGGTGGCAGTTTTAGCCTGTTCTTCTGAAAAGCAACATGGATGCAATCACCGGCGTGAGACAGAGCCTGCCTCTAGATTTCTCTGCACCAATATTTTACCAGCTCCTGAGATTTCTTCTGTAAGACTCTTGATACTTGTCTTTTCTGAATTCGTCCTGGAATCAAGAATTTCCATGAGGTTTTCTGTGCCATTCTTAAAAAAAGAATAAAAATAATAATTTTGGAAACCCTTATGTTTATATAGAAACACATGCTATTATGTGAATGTGCTCTAAAGCCTCAGAAAACATTATAAGTAAAAAACAGTAAATAGCAAAACGTTCCAGGGATACCTGAAAGGAGTGAATGAAAGCTGTCCACATATCTTTGATGCCTTTTTTTTGTAGCATTGTGGGATACCTCAGGTGGGAATGGACTTCAGTAGGTCCCTAGTCCAACTTCCTGCTCAAAGCAGGATCAGCTTTTAGATGAGACCAAGTTGCTCAGGGCTTTATGCAGTGACTGTGCAACCCCTCTGGGCAACCTGTTCCCATGCTAAGACATTGTACATCTATCTTGTTGAAAGGCAGCTTTTTCTTCTGGGAAAAAAAAAAAACCATAGTAGTAGTATATTTACATATTCTAATGAAAATGTGGTGGTCGCCCCTGGGAAAACCCTAGGGGAACAACACAATACAGGCAGATAGCTTTTTTGAGATAAATGACTGGCTGTGGCATTGGTAGAAGATGGGAACAGACTTGTCGAACCTCCTGCTGGATGCCAGATCTCTGAGCTATAAAAACCTGTGTTACATAGTCTCATGGAGAAATATCGTATCTGTTACTACAGTTGTAAATCAGTGGCTTTCAAATATTTTTAATTTTGGACTTCTAAGGATATGACAAGTAGAGTTGCAGGCTCTTTTATCTTGATATTTGAACCAGTCCTTCCAGAGCTTGCTTTTGTAAGCCCCTTCAAATTTGCCTATAGATCCATGCACCACAGTTAAAAACTACTGCTAGGAATCTTCAGCAGTTTTTATGTATTTCTTTTCCTGATGCGTGACTCATTTATCTGTAAATACAGGGAAATATTTGTGCTGTCATCCTTCATTGTTAAGGCTAAATGATCATGGTGATGCCTTAATCCATTTTTTTGCACAAGGCAAACACAGAATTTTCTGATTCCTGTCTCAAGTCAGTAACTTCTATTTCTGCTGCTGCTCTTCATAAAGACATTCAGAACTGACTCGCAGGCATCAAATGGTGGAGAATCCTTCACACGTATTGGTAAGATTTTTTTACTGCAAAACTGTCTTTGCTGTGAAAACTTGACTAAGATTGAGTTTTCAGTTCTGTAAACACAGTTGGTCTTCCCAGTATATTTTGCTAATTCCAACTATCTGTTTTCTATGGAAAATAAGGTGATTTTGAAAATTCTGATGAAAACATGCCCTGTTTCCTGTTGGCTTGTTTGTCTCATCAGGAGCTTGTTTTGACAAAATGCTGCATGAAAGAATTCAAATATTTCATAATATTAAAACCTAAAAGGAATCAGTAATAAATTGTAAACACTGTGTTTATTAAAATGAAGCATTTAATTTTCACAAAACGCAAACAAAGTAACTGTAAAGTGTTTCAATCTTTCATTTCCTGGTAGGAAAAGCTGCAGCAAGAGAATGAAATCCTGACAATTCTGTTGTAGATTTTCCTGGGACATACACAGAAGTGCCAGCAGCAGAGAATGCACTGAAAGGAGTTAATGTTTGTAGGGGTTTGTTTTATTTTTTTTTATTTCTTTCCTACTTCTAAGCTAAAACTCTTTTCCTGGCTTCCCCATCTTTTTCACTTTATGGCTTATATGTTTCTTTTTCTCTTAAATGCTTACTGTGTTGTTTTTTTTTT
>VYZM01022803.1:116326-129075 GCA_013398915.1 Dromas ardeola | reverse complement strand
TTTTTTTTTTTTTTTTTTTTTTTTTGAAAGGAAGCACGAACAGGAAAAAAATGTCTGAAAAATTCTGATTAATAGTGGATGTTAGGCAAACAAAATTTGGATGATGTGGAATTCTTTAGGAGTATCTTTCCTTAGTAAGTATGAAAATCAGAAGGCACAGTCAGTCCTAAGACTGGGAATATGCCTAATGGTAGGAAACAATAGTACTTCTGTATCAGTACTTGTATTGCCCTTCTCCACTCTCATTGCTCAGTAGAAGAAATTTGATCACAGTAAGATTAATAACAACGTTGATGCTTTCTTCTGGATTTCATACCATGACTGCTTGGACATTGATAACAGTATGAATTTTTAGTCTTTAAAGATCTGATACCTCTGATTGAAACTCAGATGAAAGCTCAAAGTCAAATTCTTATGAAGTTGTGACCAGGTGTGCATTGAAATTCAGGTCTGGGACAAGAATTCAAAAATTGGAAGTTATTAGAATCTGAGAATTTGTCAGAATATAATATAATAATAATAATAGAAACATAAAATATCATACTACAATATTTAATATAGGGAGTCGATTCTGTATTGTGAATCAAGGCTTAACTCTTTTCCAAATGCATAAGACAATGCATTTGTCAGTCTGTTTATTATCTTTATCATCAACCTGGATGAGGGAATTAAGTGCACCCTCAGTAAGTTTACAGACAACACCAAGTTGGGTGGGAGTGTTGATCTACTTGAGGGTGGGAAGGCTCTACAGAGGGATCTGGACAGGCTGGATCGATGGGCCAAGGCCAGTGGTATGAGGTTCAACAAGACCAAGTGCCGGGTCCTGCACTTGGGTCACAACAACCCCATGCAGTGTTACAAGCTTGGGGAAGAGTGGCTGGAAAGCTGCCTGGCAGAAAAGGACCTAGGGGTGTTGGTCAGCTGCTGGCTGAATATGAGCCAGCAGTGTGCCCAGGTGGCCAAGAAGACCAACAGCATCCTGGCCTGTATCAGTAATAGTATGACCAGCAGGACTAGGGAAGTGACTGTCTCCCTGTACTTGGCACTGGTGAGGCTGCACCTCGAGTACCGTGTTCAGTTTTGGGCCCCTCACTAGAAGAAAGACATTGAGATTTTGGAGTGTGTCCAGAGAAGGGCAACAAAGCTGGTGAGGGACAACTGGAGAATAAGTCTTATGAGGAGCCACTGAGGGAGCTGGGGTTGTTTAGCCTGGAAAAAAGGAGGCTGCGGGGACACCTTATCGCTCTCTACAACTACCTGAAAGGAGGCTGTAGCGAGGTGGGGGTTGGTCTCTTCTCCCAGGTAACAGGCAATAGGACAAGAGGAAATCAGCTGTGGCAGGTGTGGTTTAGATTGGATATTAGGAAAAATTGGAAAGGGCTGCCCAAGGAAGTGGTTGAGTCACTGTCCCTGGAGGTATTTAAGACATGTAGATGTGGTGCTTAGGAACATGGCTTGGTGGTCTTGGCAGTGCTAGGTTAACAGCTGGAATCGATGAACTTAAAGGCCTTTTCCAACCAAAATGATTCTATGATAATATCTTTATGCACTGTGAACAGGTAAGGGTAAAATTTGCAGAAGTTTATCTATTCGGCTGTTATCCAGCCTCCACCAAAAGATTACAGTCTCCAGAGCTGTCTTTTGTAAGTATCACATTTTTAAACAAGCACAAAAGTCTTTGGAAATTCCATTTATGGTGTGATCTTCAGTGTCCTAAACAGATCTGAACCTGCGTAGATGAGCAGTTTCCCAGCCTCTGGAGCTGAGACCTTATGAATGCTTATTAAGTGTCTTGTAACAGCAGTCTGGTTCCATATCGCTGATAGGGAGTCATTGGCTTTCTCTAAAGGAAAGTTAGTTTCTCAGATGATTTATGTAGAGTAGCTTGTCCACAAAATAGCCAAACCAAGTACAAAAATTTTCTTAGTCTAAAATAGTCACTCCTTGATTAAATTTTTCTTTACTGTTTGAGAAGAATTAGAAGAAAGTTTTCACAGCTATTTTATTAACTATATAATATTGTTATACTTTGCATTCAAATATGTTCGTGTTTTAGTCATACATGCATAGAAAGTTTGAAACTATTTGAGCATCTTGTCAGCAAATTTCCCTGAACAGTAGACTGCTCTGAAATCTGAACATTTCATTTGAGAAATGAGAAAATATGAATGTATATGGCAGTGCGTTATGCGAGAGCAGAAGGCAGGCAGGAAATGAAAAAAAACAGGTGGGGTAATTAAAAAAAACCCAAGTCCTCTTGATTTTGAGTCTGGAGCAGATGTAGGTTCAGATGTAGTGTACAGTGATATGCAAAAGGAACTGCAAGTGGGGCTTTTACTTTGGGGGACTGCAAACGTCAGTAAGTTTTTCTATGGCATAGAAAAGCCGAAACCACATTTTTCTTCTTTTCTTTTATTTCTGTTTCCATATTTTCCTTTTTACCTCAGAAACACTAAGTTTTGTTTTTTCTATTTTTACTAGAGGCCTACTTGGAGGGTGTGGGCAGTAGAAATCTGCTTGGAAGGGCTGATTTGAAGGGGCTGCATTGTTGAAGAAAGATATATTCAAGTTTGTCAGAGGTATAAAGAGACTGATTAAAGCACTCCTCTGAGTTTCTAAGGTTCAGATTTTATGTAATCTCATCATAAAAAGAGTTCTCAACAGAAACCGAGGGAACCAATGTGTGATAGTATTTTTTTTTAATCCACCTTGTTTCTTGGACATCAAATAGCTCAGTTAAACTTGTTTCATAAAAGTTACGGGGTATTTTTTTGTTTGTAACAAATTTGCTAAAATGGAGAGCTCAGAATTCTACCTCGTTTTGCAAATACATTTAAAAGAATGGCATTTGGAGATGTGGTATTATCTCATCAGAGTTTATGTGCCGCTGACGACGTTTTATTCAGATTTTGTTGTATACTTGTTGTCATTAGTACATGGGGGGTTTGGTAGCAGGGTGTTTTTCCCACATGAAGAAAATGTTAGTCCTGGTTAGGTAAATATTTATTTTTCATTCATTTGCTATGTTTATAGACCAAACACTGAATGTATGGTTCTGGCATAAAAATGACTATGCAACACAATCTTCTGAAAGTAGTAGGTATAGCTGGATATCCCAAAGTTTATTATTAAATCAGCACACAATTAATTTAATAGTATCCTAAAATTTATTTAATAGTGTGCTTTGGAATGAGGAAATGCCAAATTGAGGAGTTTTAAATGCATTTTTCTTTTATTTCACTTGGTAAGCCATTAAGAAAAGTTTGCTGATGCTTTTAGAGTACCATACTAGTCTGAGACTATATTTTCCTAGTTGGTTCTATTTGAATAGTATTCACAGAATACAGGATTTTGCCTATTTGGATTTCTTTCTCCAAAAATTATTTTTAAATTACATCTTATGTTTGCAAACATATTTTTCTTTGAAAAAAGCTCAAAACTAGGCCTCTCAATTATTTGAGATACTCAGCGTTAAAGATGTGGGTATCGGTTGGTATTACCTTTCTGCTTTCATGGAGCTTAATAGTTGCATGTGCACACACAAAATTAATGTTGATTCCCTGCCCCACCTTCAGCAAAAATCTGAAAAGTAATTGCATCATTTTTCTGTATTGTATAATTAGTTGGTGATATTCTTGATGCACACAGCAGGATAAAAACGCTTTTCCAAGACTGCTAGAAGTAGAAACTTGCTTTCTGCCAGTAAAGCATATTAGTTTTATTTTGAATATGAACGTATGCAAGGAGAAGATGTAATTTTACACAATATTTTTTCACAGTCACTTTCTGGACCATTGAACAATAAAAGCTACAAAACTACTTGGCTGAATGAGATCAAGTGGATGGGGCTGACAGATGTTAGCAAAGATCATTTATCTCTCACGTTGCAGTTGAATGCATGGGGTTTCAAAAATGCAGCTTTTGGTTCATAAACCAAATTCTTTTAGTTAGGTTGCTACATTAGGAACAGATTTTAATCTAAATGTTCTAAGTATTTAAGAAACTTTTTTTTTTCCAAGTTTGTACAGTAAAAGAAAACGTAATTAAAAAAACCCCGCTTTAAAATTTGATGCTTCCTTTAATTTGCAGATATTGTCTGCAACACAAATCTGGTGTCTCAAACTGATCTCTAAATATCTAGACTTGCAGATCAAGGGAATAAAAATTAGATTAGCATTAGATTACAGTGCTTACGGTGAACAATTGGTGCATATTTCTTTTTTTTTTTTCTCCAGCCTGTATTAGTTGTGTCTCCCTTATTACTCATTTAGATACTCTGAAATCTTTCACAAAGCTTTACAGGAGATGGGATAATTGAGATCAGCCTTTGAAATTTTGTCCCTGTGGATGGCACACTAAGTAAAACTAAGCAGATGACCTCAGACTGCGGTGATACGTTTATACGCTGTGTAGTTTTATGGATCTTGGGAAAACTGTGGGAAATTTGTTCTGAAAAGTGCCTTTGTTTAGCTTCTGTCATACTATTTTGTAATGGGGTTCATGACAGCTCTAAAGAGTATTCTGTGGAGGCTCTTTTACCCTGCAGTAAATTTATTGTTGTTAGAAATTAGTCAATAAATTAGGGGAGGCGTACTCTTTTCTGTTTTGTTTTGTTTTTTTTTTTCTTTTTCTTCTTAATGAATGTGGCAGATGATATCCCTTACGCATGAAGAAATCCTAAACCCGTGATTTGGTGAACGTACAGTCCACAGCCATATCACAATAAGATTTACTGAAGGCTTGACTGAGGTTCTCTCTGTACTGCTAATTTTTTATTTTTTAAAACTAAAATTAAATTAAATTAAAACTTAAAAACTAGAACTAGCATCTCCGCGGCTAGTTCTCTGTCTCAGATACCAAGTGGCACAGACCACCGTGTCTGTGTTATATAGTGCCAGGCCCCAAGTCTGACGTGACAGTGGTCCCAAGACATTAGGATTAGTGTCTGAGCAATGGTTTTGAGGATCTCCTCTCATGTGACTTCAGGCACTTTGGTCCATGTTGGATCCTGATGATTTATAGCAGAAAGCTGAGGTGGGGTGTTGTTGAGGAGGTGCTGGTGGGGGAGAAGACTGCTAGATAGTGCTGGAGGACTCTGTGGGGCAGAGGAAGCCAAATACGGTGCAGTCTTCTCCATATTTCCCACTAAGAGTTGTCTGGGTGCATGCTGTACCCCAAAATGTACCCAGGTGTTATGCAGGCTGGCATAGGCCAAAACTCCACTCAGGAGCACTACAAGAATTAAAGCATCACAGATGATCACTGAGCTGTTTTACTAATAAACCAAATCTCATAAAAAGTAAAAAAAAAAAAAAAACAAACAAACAAAAACCAGACAGACATCTGTCTTTCTAATAATATTTCAGGTTATTAATTTATAGACCTGAAGTAAGTACAATAAATTTAAGCTTTTTTCTTTCACTACCATTTTTTGATTTTTAGTGCTTTTTTTAGCTTTGATTCTGAGAATTCAGAAGATTAAACTTCTCTTTCCCAAAGACATTCTGGAATCATGTGAATTCCTGACACTATAGGGGGATGTTTATTTCCTTTGTTTTTATTGATATTTTTCTGTCTTTTTAAATCCATGCTTTCTCATACACATTTCTTTTGTACTCAGTGTAAAATAGACCATTTATTTAAATGCCTTCGTTGTGTCTCGCACGTAAGGAAGGTTCCACGGCTCTCCCTTCCCACCCTGCCGAGTGCAAACTTAATCTTTTCAGACTGCCTGGCTGGTGGCGTGGGCAGCAAGATGTCAGGCTGGGGACATGCAGCATAAGAGGGTCATGTGTGCCCCGGCTAGAGCTGTGTCTCCCTGACTGCTCGCACTGTGCTGTGGCCTCTGGGTCAACCCATCACCTCTGGGGACAAGCAAGTGCTGGGTGTCCTGGTGACCACCATGGGTTTGGTGTCAAACGCCAGCAGAGGCTGCAAGGCTGCAGCAGGGCCTCAGACACACTCCTGCGCTCCAAGGAGCCTGGCTGGTGGCACTTATCCCAATTAACTGACTGAGAGGTTAAAAAAGGGGTTGTGTTTGGAAGGAGAATTAGAGGCTGTCAAATGTGTGTAAAGGGACGGGTCTTTATTTCCTTCTGTCTGCTTTCTGGGCAGTCTTCCTAAGGTCCCTCTCAACCTCTGTAGATCACACCAGGACAGTTTAAGAGTTACTCCCTGGCAGAGCAGCCCCACGAAGGCAAGGCAAGCAAGGCATACTGTAAGCAACTCCACCTCTATTACATTGTTTTTCAAAAGCTCCTTGGAGAAGTGCAAACGAATGAAAAATAACTTGGATGCTTTCTAGAATTATAATTCTTCCTTTCTCATTACTCTGTCTAGAAACTGGTGAATTCTTTGGATGTTTTCTGACTTGGAGCACAGGTGGTGATTACAGGGCCATTAGGCTGGACACTTTAAAGGAAAAATTCTCCCTCCCCAAATGTTTTTCCAAGAAGAAAAAAAAAATACTGAGAAAAACTGAAAAAGTCTGCAGTAATTATTTGCTTATTCGGGTGAATTTGTAATTATTGAAGTTGTAAGATCAAAGGAACTCTGAAGGTCAGCTAGTCCAGCCCCCGCTCAACAAGGCCCAACTCTCAAGTTATGTTGTGTGGCTCAGAGTTCTCTGCATCGTTATTTCCACATAGAAAGTACTGCTAGATTTATTCACAAAATAGTGTGCTATAAACTGTTGATTTGTAAATAATTACAGATTTTTCTAGTATTGGAGTTCTGGTGCACCTGGAGGTTCTTCAGTGCTTTTCTGTCATTTGACAGATTTTGAAAACTGGGGGGACAATAATGCTGAAAATAGGAAGTATCAAAGGTCTTGATTAGTAAGCAAAAAGAAAGGGTATAGCTGTAGGGCTCAGGAGTATTGTTTTAACAAATAAGCACAAAGAAATGTGTACATTTCAACACTTACAATGTAGTTAATGCAGCATATTATTTACCTACAGGATAAAGTTCCAAAAGAAAAGGAAGGTAAGAAAAAAAAAAGAAAAAGAAAAGAAAACTGCACAATATCAAAACTTTTGAAATGAAATGACTTCATTTGAAATAGATATCTATTATAGAAAAAAGTTCTGAAAGATTGACATGTAGAAGCAATATCATTTTTTAAAGTCTAAAAATATATCGCTCTTAGTTATGAAAGAGAATATTTCATTCTCCTCCAAATGTGTCTCTTCTTTTTCTACCAGACCTGCAGTAAACGTGGTGGGGGTAAAATGTTTTCCTCCCACAAGTCCATCAGTTAATATTCCTATTACTTTCATAGTGTTGACCACTGTGGAGGTCCAAGGTGGTCACCACAGTGAGAGATGCTTGGACCTCGTCATGGGTTACCAAACAGAAGGTCTGGGCTGAGGCTGTGCGTCTGGTTGGAGTGTTGTCCTCCTCAACCTCTGGGTTGGGCTACTACCTGGTGCAGGCTCTGGCCAGCTCCTTTGGAGTCCTACCTATGGGAAGCACTGGTCCCAGGCAGTCAATCTAGACTGCCTAGACAATCATAGACTTATTTGCCTGCAGTGGGCCTGCAATGGTCTTTTTACTGCTTCTAAGGGAGCCTGGAAAATGAAAGCTGCTTTTAGAACCTGAAGCTTCTACAGCTGTTCCTGGGCTTCTCTTTTCATGATCTTAGAAAGGGGGAAGAGGTTTGCAAAGGTGATGGGAAAAGTGATCAGACTCCTCCCTGTGTCTGCAGTGTTCCTGCTGAGAAAGGAGAATTTGTCATTACTATCTGTTTGGGTTTTTTTCCAGCAGTGAGGAAAAAGAGACAGTTCATCTCAGTGGACTGTGGAGGAGTAGAAGAATAGAAAGAAAGGTGAGGTCTTTTATATATATTTTACTAGCAAAAGAGGGGCAGCTGGGGCTTGAAGGTCAGATGCAGTACCTCAGCAACAAACTTCACCTGTGATTTTTGGTAAATCACATAACTTTGGCTATCTAGAAGCCCCATCTGTAAAATGTGACAAACACACCTGCATCACTGAAACATGGTGTGGGTAAAGCTCATTCATGTGATGGATTCAAGTGTTGATATTGCATTGATGGGATTGCCACAAATCCATGTAGAGAGTGTCCCATTGCTTTCTGGAGTACTAGCTCTATATTCTAAACCTTTTGGAAGGAGAAGGAAAACTGCTTGAAGGAGTTGCCTTATTGTAAATGGAAGGTAATTTACTGGATGATGGGAGAAGGTTAAAGAGAACGAATTTAAACTTGTGATC
This sequence comes from Dromas ardeola, assembly GCA_013398915.1. Classification (NCBI taxonomy): domain Eukaryota; kingdom Metazoa; phylum Chordata; class Aves; order Charadriiformes; family Dromadidae; genus Dromas; species Dromas ardeola. The sequence continues at coordinate 120,844 of VYZM01022803.1, read as the reverse complement.
TTTTCAGGCTTCGTGGTGGCTGGTTTTCCTTAAAGTGTTACAAGCACAAGTTCTCCTTACAACTCTGAAAGAGTGGCATAGGACTACATGAAAGAAGGTAAAAGCATGTCTTCCCACAGCAAGGCTTCTGCAGTTACAGCATCAGATTTTTTATAGCCCGTGATTTCTGGAACGTGTTGCAAAACCATTGATGCTTTTTTCCTTTTAAATCCCAGGAATCTGTTGTCCATCCCTTGGGAAAGTTTTAGTCGGTGCAAAGCCCAGCATAAGATCGAGTCCTCTGAGTCTTTCTGAAAGCAAGCAGGTTTCCTTTTAGCAAATGCTGGAGCTGTGACCGACTCTGTACTGCCATACGCGAAAGCTGGCTGTTTGGCTGGTAATACAATACTCGTGTAAGGATATGCAGTTGCTGGTGCAAAGGAGAAAAACAAGGTCAGCAGCCTCTGCCACCACTCCAGAAGGTCAGCTTTATTTGCAGGAACAGCAGTGGGTTTCTTCAGCTTACTTATGTTAACCACCTTTTCAATCCTTTCCTTAGTGAATAGGACTATTTAAAACTTCAATAGAAATCTGCATTCAAAGAAGACAACTAACTTTTTATTGCATAACTTAAAGATATCACTGATCTTTCTCCCTCCCCCACACCGACAGAGCTGTCAAATTGAAAACATTTTCAGCGTGGAGCACAAGCCTACTCCTTTCAAACCTCGTCAAAATTAACTTGAGAACACTTTTAGAGAGAGAGAGAAATGCTGCAGAGAAACAGCTGCAGCATGCTTGATCTTGCTTTCTTTTGGGGGACCCATGGAATTGTGAACGTTCAGATCTTTGAAAGGTAGTGATTATTAAAAAGTAAAATCGAGCACTGCTAGTTGTGAAATAACACTTTCTTGTTTGGGCTGTTTTCAGTGGTCAGTTGAAGGATGTAGGCAAATTTGCAAAGGAGGTTACTTTATTGCTGGCATGGAGTCTTGGACTCTTCATAGCATGTATGTCCTCCAAGAAGAGGCAAGTTAGAACAAACGTTTCAGCCATGATAACAGAAGTGCTGAAGGAGAAATGTTCAGCTGCATTGGTCAATAGGCTATGTGTTCATCATTCAGCTCCCTTGCACAAGTTCCTAACGTCTCAGGGACACGTTCAGAGGAGCCTTGGAAACTGAGGAAAGGAATGAGGAGAGATTGTGTTGATCTAACTTAAATGACAAAACGGAGAAAATTCTGGACTCCTTGCATCTCAGTTTAGGCAACATCCTGAGGCTTCCTCTTCCAGGGTTAGTCTCTTACTCTGAATTGCCCTCTAGGGTAGATTTTCCTTTCACATGTAAAGCATACAGAGCCTAATAAGAACCCCCCTTCCTAAATCAGTTGCTTGTGTTTGTGCAGCAGCAGCGCTTCTTGTTAGGCAGAGAGATTGAGTTGTCCAGTACTAGGTGGGATGAGTCTTGGCTGAAGAGTTTTGCTATGCACCTTGCCCTTTCCTCTTCCAAAGAGATCTCCAGCCAAGAGATGGTCCCCCATATTACTTGTTCACGTCCCCTCACATTACTTGAAACAGCACAGTGGATGATGTTTGCATTTTCTCTTGCTGTCTTGTGGTGATTTTCAGTAGGTTGCCTGATCAAGAAGGGCTGTGAATGGTGCGACCAAGAATGCTCAGTAGGGATGTGTTGTAGAGGTGAAAGAATTTACTTTTCAAACTACGTCCTCTTTAATCCATACTGTGCGAGTGATAACTCACTTTTAAGATTGCAGCAGTGTGATTTGGGCTTAGAAGAGGATGGCAGCATGGGTTTGGATGGGCATTTATAGAAACAGGTGTTTGTTTTAAAACAGATCGCTCTTCTGTGGATTTGGCTGTGACACCTCTGAGATATAATCTTAACTTTTGGTAGATCTAGTGCTTCTAGGTTTTTTTTTTTCTTTAGTAGTAACCACTGGATTAACATCTAAGAATTTAAGGCATATTCACATGGCTGATACTTACGTGGAAACATCAAACTGCCAGGAGCTGGGTGTATAGCACAGCTATTCTGTAGTTTTCAAAGCCCAAACACTTTTGTTGAGTGGAGGATTGCCTAAGATACATTACTAAACATATGTTGGGAGATGGGGAAAACAGTTCCAATTTCTTATTTACACTTTTCTCTTTCCCCTGTTATTCTACATCTGTCCAGGTAAGTGGGGAGCCATTAGGATGGGGATGGGGAGTCCTGCATGAAAAGTTTGGCAGCTGGTAGGGCAATCGTTCTTTTCATTACAGGTTACATGTTCAAGGACACTGTCTACAGCTCAGCAGTGACCTGGAACAAATTCTACAGCATGAGGGGAAAAGAATGCTGCCTGAATGCCTTCCTAATGAGAGCAAAACAGAGGGAACCTGAGATAAATTCAGAACCTGAACTACAAAGCAGGAGAACCAATGGGGAAAGTGAAGCAATGGGAACTTGGCAAGAGGCGGCACAAACCCTCCCCCAGTGCATTTGCCACACAAAGCTATTGAAATGTTGCTCCCTTTCTAGTGATAATGCAGCAGCCTTTTTAATGATGGTTGCTGCAGATAATGTGGCAGCCGTAATGAAATATAACCAGGCAGTGAACCAGAGAGAGCTCCAGACTTGCTGGAGACTAAGAGAGAAGGGATAAGCACCAGAAATGACTGAGAGGATAAGTGGCTTGCTGAAAAGAGCTGAAGGACATCCAGTAATGAGACAGGTAGAAATTCATAGAGCAAAATGGAAGTAAATAATGGGCCCCAAAAACATTTTAAGAAATTGTTCCTAACAGAAGTTCCCAGACTCATGGGAAGTTTTGTGAACAAGAGTGTTCCCTGTGACAATTAGTTTAGGAATAGTGTAGTATGTTATGACACAAGAGTCACCATAGAATTTTGAAATAATTGGGATTATATCAATCAATGGACGTTTCAGGGGAAGAAGCGGTAGTCTCCTCTGATAAGGTACAAGACTGGTGCTTGTAGACTTACTTCTGGTCTCATGTCTGCCAGAAGGTCTCTCTGACACCTTGGACAAGATTTTTCCACTGCCATCCCAGCAATGCCAGAGCTCCTTGCAATCCAGAGTATAATTTTCCATGGCTTCAGATAGGAAACTGGATGCACCATCTGGATGCATAGAGAAATTTGTGGTAGGACTGGAAACTGGCTTGAAGGTTTAGGCTATTGTTTAGGTGCCACTCTTAGGAGCGTTTGTGCTTCACTCATTCTTACTGTGCATAAAATGAATGAACATGCACCAGCTCAGAAGGTGGTAGAGAACTTTACTGAGTTAATGTGTTTATACATAAGTAGCAGAACTGAACAGGTCATAAAACGTTCTGTTTGATTTGCTAACTGCTGCATTCATTTTAAAAATATAAAGAACATGGATATGATGTCATAATGCTTTTCTTTTTTATGTATAGCAAATTGTGGATTTCACTTCAACTATTCCAGGCACCTTGAAATCTTGGAAGTTTTATTTATTCTCAGCTATACGTTCATTTTCCTGTCCTGAGAAGCTCTGAGGATTGGCAGGGCTTTCAGGCAGGTATGAAATGTAGATATTTAGTAGTTACCAGGATTGGGCCCAGATTGAAAGAATATCAATGGCAATGGTTTCCAATTACAGGCAATATAGTATGACTATTAGAGTATTAATATTTTGTTTTACTATGGGAATAAATTTTAATAATATAGTCTGCATTCAAGCTGGAGAACTGGATTATGGGGTTAAAGTACAGCATATATGACCTTTGTCTGATGAACTTTGTTGGGAGTTGCTGTGACGTTGAATTCGCCCTTCTGCTCAATCCAAATACTAGTCATCATTTCCATAGTGTGTAAATGTGCATCTAGATGATGACATTTCATTCCCGCCTTATCCCGGCTCACGTTACTGCTTTGGGAATATCTATTGTAACTCTTATCCTTCCGCACATTCTGCTGTCGTCACCACTGCTGTGGCTAATCCACTACTATTTGGCAAGAAAACTGTTTATCCATTCTGCGTTAGGGCAGATAGCTGAAGTAAAAGCTGGTGCGTAGTACATAGTGTTTGTTCTGCAGCGCATTAACATGCTAGCTGAGCTAACAAGGAGAAGACGACCAAATGATTTAGTCACTAGACTAATTTTGTCATGGGGTTTGACGACATACTCCCAGATAGACTACAAGGTTATTGCGATCAGTCAGAAAGCAGTAAAGCCCATATCCATGTAGATTTCTGGACTATCCTGTGCTTTTTCTATACTCTTGTATGTGGAGAATCACACACCCTGATTACTAACGTTGAACTGCTTGAATCACTGTCTTAAAACGTGAATGTTTATGGCCCGGTGTATCCATTTCCTCCATTTTTTGCTATCTTTGTGTTTGTTTTGGCTGCTAATGGCTCAGAGAGCAGCCTTTTTTGTCACTGTAAGCCCCAGTGTTGCGTAGGAAGAGAAACAAGCGAAGGGCCATCCATCTGAGGAACAACTGCAGACAGTATTCACCTCGCACCCTTCCTTTTTTAGTATC
>VYZM01022803.1:77087-116271 GCA_013398915.1 Dromas ardeola | reverse complement strand
GGGGGGGGGGGGGGGGCTTGGTGTGGCTCCCCCTCCTGCCCCCCGCCCCCCCCATTTTTTACAATATGTTGGTTTATTTAATTTCATTAACTATTTGTGCTAGGAAAAAAAGAAGCCAGAACCAAAACTACCCTCTGAGGCTGTATCCACCCTCAGGAAAAAGGGAAAAGAAAATCGTCAAGGGAAACTTAATCAATCTGTCTCTCCAAAAGCTAAATTAACAAGTCCGAAAGAATGGACTAAAGCTTGTTACAATTCCTATAACCATTCGCTACTTCTTTAAGCACACTACTTCCATTTGATTCTCCTTAACTAAGAGTTACACACCATACTGTATCTCCTTGAGTTCTTGCTGATTAGCAAGAAATAAGAAAGTTTTATTTGAAAATAGCTGTGTCTTTGTTCAATACTTGTGCATTTGTCAATTTTTTTGAATGAGTTTCCCCCCTAGGTGAAGTAGCGTCTCTCTTGTCCAGCTCAGCCCTGTGTTGAGAAAGGTTTTCATTCTGCTGTCTTCCAGGTAGCTCCCTGCCACTGCACTGTATCCCTTCCACCTATGCATTTCTTATTGTTAAACACGAGCAAGTGAAGGGAAAGAAAAAAAAACAAACAAACGAAAAAAAACCAACCAAAACCACCAAGCCCTTTGATGCTAAAGACATTGTTTATATCTGAAAATTTTGGAAAGAATACCCCCTTGCAACTTCAGTTCTGCCTCCGTGTCCATGTGTTTGACAGTAACCTTCATGGCAGTGAGCACACCTGCTGTTTTCTTTCCCTCCCTCGTGGGGATCCCCCATCCCACCCCATCCCATCCCAGGTGTGCACCGTCCTGCCTGCACAGGAGCCCACCAGCCGTCCCTGCTGCCGGCCTGCAGCCCTCCCCTGCAGCTGGTGGGTGAGAGCAGGCAGCCACCACCTGTGCCCAGGAGGCACTGAAAGAAGGTAAAGAGCAGGAAGAAGCTACGTTTTAGACAATGGGAAAGCAGTGTTTCTGAGGGGTGGGGTTTTTGTTTATTTTATTCTTTTTTTTTTTCTTTTTTTGTCCTTAACTCTGCCAAGAAAAACTGAAATAATCATAATTTGGGGGAGAATACAGTCCTTCCCCCCTCACATCCCCCCAATACTGATTGAGAGTGATGCAGAGAAACATGCTTAGTCAGAAGGAATGTCTAGAGATCTTACTAAAGGCTCTCACAAGCTTTGCTGAACTTAATGTGGTCAACAAATGGTGATTTACTACTGCTCCTAATGTGATCCTTTCTGAATGAACGTTCCTAGTGACAGCAAGCAACTGCAGACCTAACAGGAGCTCCTGGCTAGATTCAGATTTGTCTTGCAAGCTTTTTCTCCTAAAAGAAGTTTCACCTTTTTAAAACAATGAAAAATGCAAGGCAACCTCAATATTCAACATTTCAGTTCAATTGAGATTTCAGATGCTCTTTAACATTAAACGAGAGTATTAGGTTAATCTCAGCCTACAGAATTTCTCATGACCACAGTATGCTCTCTAAGGTCTTACATTTAATAATATTCTGCTCATGAAATGCAAATACAAAAAAGGAATGAATTATTCTGTTCATTCTTTTTTCCAACAGCAAATATTTCCATACTCTGTCACCTTATTTATGGAACTACTTGTTCTCTAGCATTTTTCAAACCTCCGATATGTTTTAAAAAAACCTTATTGTTAGTCTTAATACTCCTAGCTATTTGTGCTTCATTATTCCTTTATGCATTTCAAGTACCATCATTACATCCTTTGATTTTTCTTTTTAGATATAACAATGCTGTAGTTTCATGCTCCCTGTAATTTTTAGAGCTCCGTTTTTACTTGCAATTAACTTAACCAACTTGTCACTCAGACTTATTAGTTTTGAAATTCTGTGCTTAATTTTGCATAATGGTACACACTCCCCCTGAGCCACCTTCATCATGTCTTTAAAGTTTAGCCAAATTTTAACAACTTATCAGCATATCACTAATAAGCTTTGCCAGTTTATTTCACTTGTAATTCTCAGATTACAGTTTATTCATATTTCTAGCTGAATGCCCTCCAAGAACTGTATTAGATGGCAAATTCTGATTCTCAAACAGTCCCTAACTCTCCGTTCATCTCTGCTGTGTGAAACATTTTTAAAACTCTCTTTTGCTTTCTGTTGTCTGCAGCTCAGACTGCTGTGAAAGCAGAGCTTCTGCAGGACTTGAAGAAGTGCTCCTCATGCGATGTTTGAATACTCTGTTCTTCTGAGGTAAATTTAAATTATCTAGGTGCGTTATTTCTAACCTCACAACAGTCACTTGTGCAGCAGTTGCCGCTGAAGCTACTTCCTTCATACAGCAGTTTCGGCAGAAATGGGGGCTGAACCGCAGTGGCCTAAGAATCTGCTCTGAAGGTGGTTATAATTGTCAAAAACAGCTGAAGATATGCCCAGGGGTTTGTCTAGAGTTCAGCTCACTGGCCTGAAATGGGGCTGGTGCTCCTCCACTCTCTTGGGGTGATTTCCAAAATAAGTTTAGTTTATGTTAAACATGATAGATTAGGGCGTTTTCTTTGCCAGCTAGGGACTAAGCAGAATCAGCTTGGACTCTGCTTCATATGTCCTCTTCTTTAGTTTGAAGACTATTCCTCCCCCTGTCAGCTTGCTGCCTAAAAAATATATTCAGGGACTAATCATATTCCCTCTCAGTTTCTTTTCTGCAGAGCTAAATAAGCCAAACTCTCTTTAGCCTTCTCTTGCAAGGTAAGCTTTCCAGTTTCTCTGCTTTTTGTAACATCACTTTCCTGTTTGACTATCTCCTTCTCATATGTGAGTAACCAGAAGTACACACAGCATTGCAGATGAGATATATGTGTGTCAGATGTCTCGTTCAACACACTGTTAAATCACATTTGCCTCTTTCAGGCTGCTTCGTCCATGGTGGTTCACTGTCATCTCTAAATCTATCCTGGGATTACGCCCCACTCTTCTCTTGTGTCTTCTACTTTTGGGTTCGGAAGTTTAATGCTTTACATTCATGTTCTTGCATTTCAGCCTGTTTCTGAACACTCTAGTTTTTCCTGAATGATACTTCAATCACGTCAGTATTGGTGAGAATCAAGGCTTGGTCTTTTCAGCAGGTTTCATCCTCTTATGCCTATTTTTTTGTGCCAAAATTATTATAAAAAATGTTGGTGTCAAGATGAAGTCTGGAGGAACTCTATTAGACCTTCTGCAGCTTGCAGTAAAGCTATCATAGAATTGGCTTAAGCTATCTTTCCCCACATAATAATTCTATATCAATCTCCATGTTGTGGTTTAATGCTGGCTGGCCACTAAGCAACACCCAGCCGTTTGCTCACTCACCCCTGCTGGGATGGGGGAGAGAAGAGGAAGATTAGAAGTGAGAAAACTCATGGGTTGAGGTAAAGGCAGTTTAATAAGTAAAGCAAAAGCCGCGTGCACAAGCAAAGCACAATAAGGAATTTAGTCACTACTTCCATTGGCAGGCAGGTGTTCAGCCATCTCCAGGAAAGTAGGGCTCCATCACACTTAACAGTTGGGAAGACAGCCTCCATAACACTGAATGTCCCTCCTTCCTTCTTCTTCCCACAGCTTTATACGCTAAGTATGACTTCATATGGTATGGAATATCTCTTTAGTCAGTTGGGATCAGCTGTCCTGGCTGTGTCCCCTTCCACCTTCTTGTGCACCCCCAGCCCACTCGCTGGTGGGGCAGAGTGAGAGACAGAAAATGCTTTCACTGTGTGTAAGCACTGCTCAGCGATAATGAAAACATCCCTGTATTATCAACACTGTTTTCAGCACAAATTTAAAACATAGCCCCATACTAGCTACTCTGAAGAAAATTAACTCTATCCCAGCCAAAACCAGCACACTCCATTCTAACAACTTCCCCTCGTGGAACATCACCAAATGCTTTATTAAAATCTGAATAGCTAAGATCTACTCTGTTTTATTTTTCGATAAAATTAGCTATCCTCTGAAAGAATAGGCTATTCTGACACTACCTGCCTTTGATAAATAGTAATGTTATCTAATTCCATTTTGTCTATGTCTTTAATTGTTTTTCATCATAGAATGGTTCAGGTTAGAAGGGACCTTAAAGATCATCTAGTTCGAACCCCCTGCCAGGGGCAGGGACACCTCCCACTAGACCAGGCTGCTCAAAGCCCCATCCAGCCTGGCCTTGCGCACTTCCAGGGATGGGGCATCCACAGCTTCTCTGGGCAACCTGTTCCAGTGCCTCCCCACCCTGACAGTAAAGAATTTCTTCCTAATATCTAATCTAAATCTCCCCTCTTTCAGTTTAAAACTGTTACCCCTCATCCTATCACTACGCTCCCTCATTTTATGTTGGTTTTAAAGATTTTTATACTACTGGGAACAAGCTAATATAATCTTAGGCCTTAGGTTTAATTTGCAGCTACCTCGCTCACATCTTTTTCCTTTTTAAATGCAGATGCTATGCTGCTTGTTCCCCAGTGATGTAGTATCATCTCATTCTATAGAGGGAGTCCCTATAGAAAGAATTCATTGTATTACAAATTTATTCTCCTGGATTTGCAATTTCTCATGTCAGGTGTTTTAGTGTTCTGGGATGGAGATTCCCCAGTCGCGACTTAGCAAATTGCGGCATGCACACTTAGGTTTCTTTCCATCTCAGATGTGGTGTTTTCTGTTCTTTTCGTTTCTATACGCAATAGTGGTTTTCAGTTCAGACCTGCATTGCATTTAAGCGTCTAGCTTTTCTTTGAAATCATGTAGATTATCTGCCTTACCTATTTTAAACAGGTTCAGGTATTATCTCCCAATGGCAAAAGTTAAGACAATAGGTAATGGTCATCAGCCTGACTGGTGATGATAGCAAAACTGTATATATTAGACCTTGTGTAATGTTTCCTATGGAGTGTGGTTGTAATTGCAAAATTTTCTTTTTGTTGGATTAATACTGGTGAGAAACTGATGGGCTTTTCAAAATGTTACTTAACTTTTGCTTATGAGCATATTCAGGTGTTGCCACTAATTCACTGTTGTGCATATAAACATTAATGTGTGATCACTTTGATGTAGTTATAGGCGAGGAAACTAAAACCTTGCAGAAAGAAATCGGACTCCCATATGTTTGGGAAGTAGCAAGAATTGTTGCTCATTCATTTGCCTCCTGAGAGCAAATTGTGTTCAGGCCTTTTTCTGGTGAATCTTCTGTCTGTTTCTTGTTGGTCAAGAATTATGCATTTCCAGTAATATGTTGCTGACAGACATGGGTCTGGATCAAACGTGATTCCTTTGGCCAGATTCTGTGAATGCCTTTGAATGTCACCACTCTGACTTTGATGGGATTAAGTATTCAATGACAGCATAAAGATGATGTGTTCAGTGTTATCTGTTTTGCTGAACAGGCTGCCACCTCTTATGCCAGATGGAGGGTTTTTCAGGATGTGTGTTTTCACTTCCAGATATGAATTACAGTAATCAACTTAGCTGTGCTCTGCAAAGCTTTCCCTTTTGTTGCATAATTTTAACTTTCACCACAGCTGTTAAGACCCTCTGTGATAATAAATATATATAGCTCTATTATAATGGAGGAATTACTACTTTCAGTGAGCTGCCTTTTCCAAGTTAGGGGTTTTTTTAACTGAACGTGCTTCTTTTGCTGTGACAGTTCAGGACTCTGAGACCCAGCACGTTCCGTGTTCATATGTACTATGTGGCCATCGCTGAGTGCCATTCTCACTTGCAACATCAGCACTAGACCCAAGAATGCACGTAACTTACATTTGGATATAACTGTTCTTGCTGACTTCTCAACTTGCATGGGACTCCCTGGAATTTCTATAAAGACCTCTCTGATACTGATTACCATCGTGTAAATGAGGTTTATGACTCAGTTTCTGTGGTAATTTTTTGACAATACATAAATACCTCTGTAATGCACGCTGAAGACTGCAGCCCAAACCAGCTCTATTTAACATTTAGGGACTGAAACACGTTTTACTGTCACTTCCTTTTTGCCTAATGCATTTACTGTTCAATGAAGTAATTTTTAAAATATGCAATGATCACATTTGAGTCAAATGCCAATCTTGTTGGACTTCAAATCCCTAACAAAGGGAAGAAACATCTGCTCTGTGGGTGGGGAAGCTAGTACCTAAAGTAGTTTTTTTGGGAGTTCAAGGAAGTAGGCAAGATGAATACGCTTAATTTTCAAAGTGTTCTCATACGGGAATTTCTCAGGAGGATTACTTCTGCAAGGAGACTACCGTTTGACTTGCTACAAGTACAAAGTCCTTTATTTCCTTATTTTTTCCTGCACCTTTCTATAAACAGCTTGAAAAATAATAGGATTTACTTCTGTGCTGTCTGCCTAGTGATAAGTATTTCACTCCTGTAAAGAAATGTCATTCATGTGTTGAAAATAATCTCCTGTTGTTTGAGGGATCCACTTGGGAAGTAGGCTGAAGGCTATGTGCCTGTTTGCCATTGTCCAAGAGCTTGTAACTATGGAAAAGGATCTTCAGAATCATCTGAGAGTAACACAGTGTGTGTGATAACATAATTCTCAGTTTTGAGTCATTAGGGCATAACTGAACCAGACTTTTGGACTTTTTTTTCTCTACAATTACTAGAACTAGAAATTACTATTTTCTTAAATGACTGTTCAGATCTTTATACAGTCACCTGACTGTGAGAGCTGGGGCTTGAAGATAAATATAAAGTTTTTATAACAGCTGTGACAAAAATGCAACAGTGTGTGCCAGTAGGTTGAGAGAAGGATATTAAAGAAGGTTATTTAAAACTTACTTCTAATAAGAAATTAAACGCAGACGTACAGATTATTGTCCCCAGCAAGGGAAAATTACATTCCAGTTGTGGTGCTTTTCGATCTTTATATCCTTTAAATCTGTTCTGGCTTTTAGCTTTCTTTTGACTGGCCAGCAGTTAAAACTACATCTTCTGTTGTAAATTAGACTACTTTCATCAAAATGAAGAATGCTATAGATATTTATGTAAAATAAAGAAGTGGTTCTAAGTAGTATATTTTGCAGTTAGGTAATAGGAAATGAACCTGAATCCACATGGCAACAACATGCAGGACTTGTCATGGCAGTAAGCGTTTTTGAAAACTTGTAAATGAGATTTAAAAATTTTCCATTCCATTTGGGGTTTGGAGAAAGCAAACATGTAGTTTTGTATTTTTTTTCTACTATTGCAAATTCAGTCACATTTATAATACTGATTTCAGTTCATAGTGGTGCACCATTAAATTATTTAAACTTTTTGAAACAATTTAGAAACAAGTCTTTAAACGAAAGAACATAACATTTTGGAGATGTTGTATTACAAAATCTCGAACTATTTAAAAGAAATATTTGTAATGTGCTGCACAACTGTTGTGGATCGTTACCACTCTGTTTTAAATTCTTCAACCTTTCCAAAGACAGATGTTTACCTAACTGGTCCATGTTTTGAGGTATAGGATGTAGAATATATTCCATTGTCCAGAAATTGTTGTGATAAATTCAAGAAGGCTTTTTATTCTCTCGCATTTGTTCTCTACAATGCTTTTTACTGTGAAAGAAAAGAGAATTTCAGATAACCGTACTCATTAAATTATTACACTTTCCAAGCATGGTTGCATCTGACCACAAATATTGGTAGCCAAACTTTCTTTGCCTTTTGAAGCATGTGTAGATTGTTGGTGTATGCAATTACTTTGACTTTGTAGTGTCTTAAAAGGCCTAGCCTGATTTATACGTGCAAAAGAAAAATATTGATGGAGACAAGTGACTTTCCTGTCATGTTCCAGTACAGTTTATACACCTTTCATGAGGTCTGTTTTATCCTCTTCCTGAATCTTGACTTTGCCAAAAATTTTACATAAGAGTATAAACTTCAGCTTAAAGGTTTTTGTTTTCTCCTCCACAACCCTGGTGCTTTATCTCCATCCATCCTTTAGTCTATAGACTGAAACTGTAAAGCTGACTATTTATGTAAAAGGCTTGTTAGGAAGCTTTACTTCAACTTCTGCTTCAGTACAGCTAAGCCAGAGTTCAAAGAATTTAATCCCTCCATTTAGACAAATGGGTTTGAAAACCCATACCCCAAATTAAGTGTGAGTTTTAAGTGTTACTAAAATGTGGAGGCTGGATTAGGATGTCCAAGCAGCATCTGGGGAACAAAATGAGGAAGATGGCTGATAGCAAGAGGAAAATCAGAACCTTGCAGGTTCCAGTAGTGTATTTAAAAATGTCAAAATTGTCAGCAATTCTGTTTTAAAGCAGAAAAAGATACCTATTTCTTACACTGGGGAATGGAGGTTTTCCTTCTGCTTTTCATACATTGACTTCTTTCTCTTTCCTTCAAAGATATGCTTGCGTGACATGAACCTACTTTCTTCCAAGTTGTTGTCCTGAGACAACTTGAAAACAGGGGTCAAATGCTGAACTCGGTTTTCACTGGAAGGGAGGAGGGGAAGGAGATAGGGTAAAATGATCAGGGCTAACAAATAATTTCCTTTCTCTCTCTAAGTCTAATGAGACCCTTAAATGCTCTGCTGCGAAGGTTTGAAAGTTCATATTTTCTGTTTGCTAAGAGTACTGTGAGCAAATTACTGGAGGATGTTCTGGGGGAGGGATGCAGAACTCTCCTCTGCAGAAGCTGTCCTAGTTTGAGAGAGGAGGTCTGAAATGCATAGATCCCAGCTCCCAGGTTTAAGTGCTGTAATGCAGTCATTTTCTCAGGTATATTTAATTTTTTTAGAACAGCTCTAGCAGGAGACATTGTAGAGATTTTCATGGATCTTCTGTGACTAGAGGCTTGGACATTTTTCTTAAAGAGAAAATACATGTATTCAAATCACTTTGGACAGTAAAGAGAATTAAAATGGGATACTGAGATTGAAGTGCGATGTGTACGCGTGAGTGCTCTGACTACTCTTGAACCAGTTCAATATTGGATGAAGAGATAGGTAATGACTTCTCAGAAGTTGTGAGTCTAGCCCTTGCTTGTACTCCTTCACTCTTGTAATTGTTCAAAACAAATTATACTGTGTGTGTGAGTAGCATGTTTTTTGTTTCAATACAAGGAGGAAAGACTGGAAATGTCAAGGAGGGTTTATTTTACTGAAAACTTCCTTGTTTTCCCTCACCTCTCTCTCTTACAAAAAAATCAATACATTTCAAAGTTGGTTTAATCAAAGCACAAGAGGGTGTTTTTATTATTCAACAACTGAAGTGAGGAAAAAAAAACAACCCAAACTTCACACAACTTTACTCATCATTTGTTTAATATAATGAACACAGGTTTTTTCCCCCAATATTAAGTTCTTAATTGTAACATCATGAGGAAAGTCCAACCAGCCAAGTAAAATGACTGGAGATGACTGTTGATCTAAACTACAGGAAGAAAGAAAAGACTGCTGTTCTAAGAGAGCATCTGAAGATTTTAAGAGAGGAGCCTTTTGGGGGACAAGCAAGGTAGTTCTTATGTGCTGAAAACAGCAAAGTAATGCATCTATTTATAAGGCTGATGGTAGAAGATAGGTTTGCCAAGCCCTTAGAATTTAGATACGTGAGGTTTTGCATAGCAGACTTAAAATTGTATAAAGTCACTGCAAAAACAGCGGTATGGAAATACCTGTGTAGCTTTTAATATGTTAAATCATTTAAAGTTTTTTAATGAATTGAACTTTTTAATAGTGTTATATGTAAGTACAGATCATTAACTTTAAGTGAAATTGTAGAATCAGGAAGACTAATTTTCCACAGAGTTAACTCAAAACATATTTCTTTCCAGTATGCTTCTTAAAAGTTAGCTTAGAGACAACCTAAACAGATTAGGCATGTTCTTTTATAATGGCCGTGGAAATTATGTTTTTTATATGCTATATGTTTATGCATGTAGTGTTTTACAAAGAAGTATGAAGGTATTTCCCTTTTCACGAGTAACTTGCGGTCCAAGGTCCTGACCCTACGGAGATACTTGTGTGTGATTCACAGAATCATCCAGGACCTAAGACCAGAAGGGACATTAAATCGCCTTGCAGGAGTTGTTTTGTAATACAGGCAGTTTCATGTTACCCATCTCAACTGTCTTGTACCGAGAAACATTTGTTTGGCGAAGCAGGTCTTCCAAAGAAGTGTTCAGACATGATTCAAGGATCTCAAGGGGTGGAGAGTCTGCCGCTTCTCTTGGTAGCTCATTTCAGTGATTAATCATCTCCTCTGTTTAGAGTTTGCACCCTATTTTCGACTTGCATCTGGCTTCGGCTTTCAGGCTCAGGGCTGGTTCTCTGCTGCCCGAGCTGTCCCCCTTTAACTCAGAGTGTTATGAAACACCTCACTGATTCTGGTGAAACATCTCCTGCTCTTGAATACATGCAAAACTCTTGGTGGGGTGTGTTTATGCCTGTGCATGCTTTGGGATAGAGCAATTATTGCTGTCCTTTAAAGCAGGAACTAAAATTGCATGTTCCTTACAGGAGGTTAGGAGAATGGCACACATTTTTTTCTGTTTCCTACCTGCTGTATGTTTGTGCAAAGACCAGCTGTGACCTAGCTTTGAATGGTTTTATTATGGAAAAATACTTTAATAGGCTTTTCTTTAATCTGTGATAATTACAAGCAACGTTTGCCTTTTATTTCTAGAAATATGGTTAAGGGGAGACAATTTTTCTGTTTTTACTGTGAAGTGTTTCTTACATATGCTTGGTGTAATAAGAATCTGACCCAAATGTGTCTTAA
Source organism: Dromas ardeola (assembly GCA_013398915.1). Taxonomy (NCBI): domain Eukaryota; kingdom Metazoa; phylum Chordata; class Aves; order Charadriiformes; family Dromadidae; genus Dromas; species Dromas ardeola. The sequence continues at coordinate 105,524 of VYZM01022803.1, read as the reverse complement.
TGGTATTGCTTGTGTATTTTACAAAACCTGTATGGCATGCCCTTAGTTGGCCTGTACTACACGTATAATTTTTTGCAGTTGATGTCTGTATTGACTCATCTGAAGATTCATTCTTTGTTTGCTTGCCTGATGCACACGAACACTTTACATTTTATATTTGCCTCATGCTGTTTGTTATTGATTGCAGTCCTGTATTTTCTAAATATTTTAGGTGTCAGGAAGGCATTTCCTGCATCAGTTGGTTTGCTTTCACACACCCTGCATCAGAATATTCTTTAAAATTAAAGTGTGAGGGGCTTTTGACTCTTAAAGTACAACAATTTGGTCTTGTTTTAAAAAGTTCTCTTGTAGCCTAGTAATTTATTTTGAAGTGGAGGATATTAATTTGTCATGAACAGAGCCATCTATGTCGAAGGGAGGCAGGGCTGCACCTACATCAGACAACGGGAGGTATGCGCTCCACATATACTTCTGCTGCACAAATCAGTTTAAACATCCTGGGAAATCTGCACTTGTCTATACTTTACTTTTACCCTCTTACAAGAGGGTAAAAACTGTTTTCTTGCTAACACCTAATGGCACATGTGGTTCATAATGTACAGCCCAAGTAAAACAGACACTCTGAACACTGGATAAATCATCTGTGACACTTCTCTATTGTGTTAAGGTATTACTGAATTTATATTCTTGTGCATATAATTAGTTTCTTTTAAGAAAACCTGATCATGAGATATATTGCTTAACATCATTTGTGCTATTTATGCATGGATCAGAAGTTTTTAATGGTTCTCAGTTTTATATAAGCCATGTCACTGCAAGTGATTAGCAGAGGTATAGATAGTCATGAAGCAGAGCTTTGTGGGGCAGCTGCTTGCGCCCACAGTTTTCAATGGCCTTGCAGTAGTTGTACCTCATGGGGCCTATGTTGTCTATATAAAAAAATAGCCTTGGCGTGTCTCCCAAGCCAAGGTATTCCTGAGCCCAGTCTGAGGCAGTGTCAAGTGAGAGAGGTCAGAAGAATGCCATTCAGCAGGAGAAGTTGCCCACAGGACTCTTTGGGGACATAAGACCCTAGAAGTATCATAGCTGTCTCCTATGACAACTTGTTTTCCTCTCCAGCTTCTGGCCTTGTTATTAGGAGGAGCCAGAACAGGCGTGTGGTGAAGTGGAGCTTCTGGCTGCCCTAAGTATAGATGCCATCCCAGGAGCAGATGTTTTAGTAGTCACTTGCTGGTTTAATTTATGCTGCAGCTAAACTGCCAAGGATGGCGAATGACAGTGGGTTCCTTTTAACTCCATTGTGCATCCCGCTACAGTTTGCATGTACTAGGAATTAAGGATTAGCTGTTATGTGCTTTAAATACTGATTATGAAGGATGTGTAGGAAAGGAGATTACTCTACAAGAAAAAGGATCTGGTCTTAAATCTTGATGTTCATAATTCACATGAAGCTGTAATGCTGCACCTGACATACACCATTCCAGTGTGGGAGCATAAAGTATTGTCAAATTCTTTATCAGGCAGGAACAAGGAGTCCAGAATTCCTTCTGTCAATGTCTAACTGGCATGCTGTTGTCCAAGTCACCCCAGTTTATGTTTACTGAAGCATTTGCACTAACTTTGCATACCTAATGCTCAGGCAAGCTGAAGTTTTCAGCTAGGTAGGCAGATTTTGTTCTAAGACGTGGATCGTAAGCTTGGGACCCCAAATCTGAGTTATTCAGAACAATTATTATTAAAATACTACATTCATATGATGTTCTGCTGTCTAAACTCCAGTACAAGGTTCAATCCTTTTGTGCTATGAATTGCACAGAACATAATCCAAATGTCAGTTTGGATTTCAGAGAGTGTACACTGAGGCACTTACTAGCAATTTGCTCTTAACTCCATTGTGATGATGGCCTGCATGTAGAGAGAAGTGTTATTAATCAATCATTTGTTACAAAATCATGGATTTAGGCTATGCCACATTAAAAATTCTCCAGCAAAGGTAGGCATGTTTAAGATAACTCACTGAGAAAACTGCAGAAAGTCTTAAAGAAAGTTTGTAAAAAAAAAAAGACAAAGATCTGCATGTAAAATGAAATTAGACAGCTTGTCAATGTATTTAACATACTGCTTATGGGTGGCATTTCACATTAGTTGAAACACTGAGAAGTATGGTATGCATCAAGGCAGTTTGTGTGTAAAATGAATATTTTAATAACTAGTTGGTTTTGTCCTTTCTGAAAGACAGTCTTATGGGTTTGCCTGTTTTGTTTCATTTTGTTTGGTTTTTCTCCACCTTCTCCCTTAGTCATTGGCTGATGAAAGCAAGTAACGATCAACTGTCCTCTGTTTTCAGTACTATGTGATTAGTATCCAAACAAACACATCAGAGCAATGTAATTCTCTCTGTAATAGTCTCCTGGCTTGCATTTTAGAAGCATTTACTTTTCTGTTATAAAGAAAACTTGACTACCCTGCCTGTATATCCCTGTGAGGCCTTGGCAGTGCATAAGAAGAGTGGAGTTGACCATTTGAGTCAGTTGCATACAGTGCGGCAAAATGGAGTCCTGAAGTTGGAACCCGAATGTTGTCACTTCTCTTTGTTTCTGTGCATTTTAACTAGAGGAATGTTACTGCTTTCTGATGGTGTTTCTCCTCCTAAAAATCATTCAGGATTTTAACACGGTGCATCACAGGATATATAGTCAGTGGTGCAGGTATTCACTTAAAATCAAATCTGTTGTCTTTCAATAGGACTTCTGTTTTAATCTGCAAGCTTCAGGCAAAAGCCTTGGATAGCTTTCCTCAAGTTTTACTTTCAGTATCACACCCTTGCCTGTTGTTAGCTGAAACAACATTTAAGCGGTCCTAACTATGAGATGGCATAAGAGTTAGGCTCCACCGTAAACCAGCGTGTAACAGTGATGGCACATCCCAGCCCACAGCAACGGCAGGTGATGGCTGTTTAGTTTCTTGTTGGAGAGGTGGTCATGGCTGGGTCTGTAGCTGAGATGTGGGGCAGTAGGAGTAGCAGAACTGCAGAAACTGGATGCGGATTCTAAACCTGTGTCTCCTCATTATGTACCTGGGTGAGATGTCCATGTAATGGTGGTGTGGATCCCTCCCAGTGCAGCAATAAATTGTCTTCTGTTTGCTTCTCACTCAGTTCCATGGAAAGCTGAACTTGGGTATTATTAGAGTAGCATTGGGACTTCATCCTAGTGGCCTGCTTGCTATCAGTCCTTCCCTTGAAGAATCCAAGCTGCAGGACAGAGGTAGGGGCTGCTAAAGGGACGGTGTGCACAGACTACTAAGGATCTGACTGATTAGTGGCTACTAATGGGATGACCAATCCTCATCAGGGACACATCCTGCTGTAGTTTTGAACACTAATAGGTATGAGATGGACCTCTACAGATCAGGATACCTGTGGTACTTGACAGCCAGTGAAGCTGTTTTTGAAAGGAGTTCTCTCTGGTGAAGAACAGGATGGGTGGAGATACCTTGTTTAGCTTTACAGAAATTACTGTTTTCTGCCCATGGAGAAATTTCTCATCCACCCTTGCTAGATAGCACTCTGTCTGTTAGGGAAATAGTTTCTGAAAGCAGGAAGCTTAAACTGGAGGTGAAGTAAGAGGGAGATCCATGCCAAAGAAAACAAACGAAGAAGGCGTTCCTGTTTGAGGTATACAGGCCAGAAGGTCATATGGATTATCTGAGACATGCCAGTACACTGTCTTGGGACTGATTACGTATTTCAGAGAACATGTTCCTGCTCTTGCGTTCACAGAGACACACAAGAATGATTATACTGCCCACTTGTTTTGCCTTACTGGAACCGAGATGAGAATCTAGTAGAGTTGTTTGGTTTTTTTTCTTCGGAGGCAACTGAACCACACAGTTTGGACACATGGCCATAAATGAGTTTTGCCTGAATTTGAGGAGAATAACAATAGTATTGAACTGGTTCAGCCTATCTTTGATGTTGCTATTGTTATTCCAATTATTATCTTTAAGATAAAAGGAGAAAGAGGGACCCACTGTGTCAGTTTGTCTTACAGTAACTTCACTGTAAAGGCAATTGCAGTTTTCCTATTGTTGTTCACTTACCAGACCTGTATCTCACACAGTGCAAGCTCATCTCTCTCCTGTTGTGTAGGCATCATTGTGGGAGCTGTCTTGTCAGTTGTTGCTAGCCATTTGATCCAAATTTTGAATGGTTCATATAGCACTGTAAGCTACATGAATGCTTCGAAACCTAAGTATCCAGGTCAAACCCACATACCTGAGAAATTGAGGGCTGAACCTCCGTTTCCATATACAAAGACATTTTATGTATTTGGAGAAAAAAAAATTGTTTGGAAAGAAAATTAAGTCTCCCACTCCTGCTGTTAATTAATAATTGCCTAGGCAAAGAACATCCTTCCATGGTAAAAAATGGCTCACCACAGGTAAAGAGTTCTGCCATTCGATGGTCAAGCACCGTCTTTTCATATAAGGCTATGTTAGCTGCTCCCTTCATTGTCCAGAGTCTGCGTGCAAGTATTCAAGGAAGAACATGTTCCACCTTGAGTTATGGGTATTTCAGTTTGTAGCAATCACGTGTTCTCAAATCTGGAGATGTTTCTCTTTTCTTTCTCTTGAAAGGGTTATAGACATTTTGGATGATGTAAATCTCAGAGCACCTCTGCTTTTTTGAGTACACGACTGAGAAGCAGTCAGTAGTGTGGACAGGATGTGGAAGTGTGGGCTTTAGGTTTGCTTTGTGCTGCTGAGCAGCTCAGCCTGACCAAATCCACCGCGCTGGACTTTGTTGGATTGCTGGGTTTTAAACTGTCAGTAGTAAGCTATTATTAGTTGAGAAGAATAAGAAAAAAAGCTCAGGTAAGATTGTTTAGTTTCCATTTATTCTTAAGATGATTCTGGTTACTGGATCCCACATGCTCCCTTGTTGGGATCTGTCTCTTGTGTGTACTTATGTGAGGGCTTAATTATGGTATTCACAATCTTCCTCCAGTCAGTAAGCACAGTTCACACTTACAAAAATAATACACTGGCCTTCTTTCAAATTATGATGAGAACACAGAGATGGCTTCATTTGACATTGATGAGGACACAGTCTTTGAAGCAGACATTGCTTCTAATCTGTTTTCCTGTATTTGTAGGATGATAAGAAGAAGGAGGAAAATATGAATTTGTACTAGTGCAATAGAAGCTAAACCGTGAGAATGGTTTTGTCAGAACTGGGAATAAGTGGTGTTTGAAAATAATGAAACAGTTTTAAGGTTTGAATTTGTAAAGGAATGTGTATTGGGAACAGACTAAATGAGGAAGAACCTTCTGAAAAGCAGACGTATTCAAGGCAGGCTTTCCGTCCCATTGGTAACTTAACTTAGAGGTGCTTTACAAGAAAGGAGTTGGTATTAGCACTTGAAAGAGGTTTGAGTATGCCTCCACTGGATGTCAGTAAAAGTCAAGGAACCGAAAACAAAATGAGGTATTACAAATATGTTGATCTCATTAACAGAAATGTCAATCACATGTTATCCACAAATCTGCAGGCAGCTGAATGACATCGTAACAGGTACTCTAGTTATGGGGTACTGAGCACTTTGCCCTTGTCTTTTCAATGATGGACAAATCCTTTTCTTAGAAAAAATCTCAAGTTTTTTTCAGACTGTAGCCAAAATTGAACCATAAAATTCATGCAACTGTGGTGTTCTTCATCTTAAAGGGTCACCATTTGTTTAAAGCTGAAATACAAGAATTCTTCCAAAGACGCCAGAAGAAATAGCTAACCTGCTATTTATTGTTGCACTTGTTTGTACTTCAGCATGATCCTTTGCCCAGAGATGCTAAGAAATCTCAACACTGGCTTTTCTGCAAAGACATCATCAGATATATCATAAATTATATAATTAATAAAGAAGGTTAAAGACAGGACATCTACACTGTTGATGCTATTATTTCACTCTGAAGAATTGGGAATTCCCACACTTTTGGGGATCTGAGATGTTAACATTTTAGGGTTTGAAGTTCTCTCATTCCAAGAACTTTGAACTGTGGGCTTTGTTGTCATTGATGGCAGTATTCATTTAATTGGCAAAAGAGCAGATTGTGACCTACAGAGCTTTAGTTTTAGAAAGCTGCTCCTGTTATGTGCCTTGTAATTTTATTTTTATAAACAACTCTTGGTCTAAACATGTTAATGGTCTTTTCCAGGGGAGTTCTAAGGTAGATGGGATAAATCTGCCACTGGATTTTGCACCTGCCTCTTGCAGTGTATGGGGTCTCCTACTGCTGTTCACATAAAGGCTTTCAAAAATGTGAAGGTTGCTGCATTTGGGCAAAAGGAGCTCTCACCTGATGATGCTCCATTTTACAGTATTAGTGATTTCCTAAAGCTCTTCCATCTGAAGAAAGTGTGCTGCTGCGACTTCTTGAGACCTAAGGGTTACATTGGTAGGAGCTCATTTAGCCTCTAATACGAATATTAGCTTTCTGGATTCTTGGCTGAATCTCTGTTAGTCTAAAGTGTGGTGTGGGTGGCAGAATCAGTAGGTGCAGCAGTTCATATGTGGAGTGAAAGAACTTTTTGAAGGTCTTAAATTCAACTCTTGATGAGGATGACAAACTCCCAGAAGCTGATTAAATTGTCAGTGATTCATATGATGACTTAAGGCTCTTTGTGTTTTACTGAAACTTTGCTAAGGAAATTCAGTGTCATAAAATTTTGTTGCTTTCATTTTTTTAATTTTTTAGTTTGAAAAATATTCTAAAGTTTTAACAAACTCACCCCATTGGAGATTAATGCAAAGTCCATTTTTAGCAAGGCTAATGTTATCACACTTCATATCTGTCTTTCAGTTCCTCCATTTATCTTCAGATAACTTTTCTATTTGTTTTAACCTGTTTTCCACAGATATTTTTGGATGGCTATCAGGAATAGAGATGATAATTTCCTGGGAAAAAAAAAAAAAAAAAGATGGCTAGGTGTAGAAAGGAGAGTCAAGAGAATGCCTCCATTGCAAAGGAGGTTATAATTCTGCACTTTCTGTCTTCCCAGAGGTAGTAGTCATCTGGTCACCGGTGGTACACACAGGTAGCTCCAGACTGGTTGAAGCACGCGCTGTCATTTGGCTAGCCCAGCATGGAGTGGTGGGGGAAACATGTGGAGAAGGAAAGCCCCTTGGCACACAGGGGAGAGCTGACAGAGCAGGGAAGTATTAGGAATTGTAGGACAGAAATCTCTAGGAAATATGCTGCATTAATTCTATTTGTAAAACTGTTACTTGGGGTCATAGGTCCATAGAAAGATGGGGTAAGAGCTGCTGAAGGCCATCAGGTCCATCTCTTTGAAGGCAGGAGATCACCAAGAACAATTAATCCTGATGGAGGTTTGCCTTCGGTGCCTCCTGTGACAAATACCCGCTGACCTCCTCAGGCAATCTGCTCTGGTGTTTCACTAGCCTCAGCTTTGGAGTTTTTCCTAATATCAAGACCAAATTTTTCTTGCTAAAATTTAAGCTTATTACTGCCTAGCCTGCCCCTTGGGAATATGGTGAGCTCTTTTCAAGTGTGTGGAAAGCTGTCTTGTCTTCAGAAGTAACTGTGTTTACTTCAGCAGGAATTGGATCGAGTTCTGACTTAATTTCTGAAGAGTTTCTAGTAAACGTACAATATAGTAGTTGTAGTAGGCAATAGCACCCATCATACCATATAAAAAGCATTCACAATATCATCTGAAAAGTCTTAAAACAATTTATATCATAATATAAATAATATATCACGGCACATGGGCTGTCACTCTTTACAACTTTCTTTTTGAATGAAAAGTATTCTTTCTGACTGTGGTAGGGAGGAAGGCAGGGATAACATAATTTTTCTTCTAGTCCAGAACATGTCTGCAGTTGTAATACTTGAAATATATAGGACATACCATATAGGCAACTTAAAGTTACTTCTGAGTTCACCTGAAAGATGGAATTTCAGAAGGAGATTTTGGATACTTCATCTTGCTTCAGCATTTTTTCCATGTAATGACAATATAAACAAGTAAGAGTATTTTTGCTAGCACATTTTGGAATGATGCACCCACCCTCAATATGAGCTGTGTGCGCTCCTCTGCTAGGGAGGGAAATGTAAAGTCCTGTCCAGAAAACTCTCCATAATCCCTTCCTCAAGCCTTGCTTTTTATCCAGAGCACAGACTGAAAACTGGAATAAATTAGTGCTTAACTACTGGGTGCGAACCATGAGGCCTTTCTAACACAGACTAGGTTCATAAACCGTGCGTCAGCTGGTTCAGTGCTGGAGTTTTCACTTGACTTCTGTGTTCCCAAACACATTAGCTGTGTGAACTAGCAAAGTGATTCATGACGTGGTCTTTGCATCATCTCTGTGATATCATTTTGTCTGCCTCCAAAGAGATATCGACAGTGTCACAGAAGACTGTGGTTAATGGATGTTGGACTCAGAGGTCTGATAAACATGCCTGTAATAAGCACTTTCTATTATTTGGTTTTGTGTTGTTGATGCTGATATGGTGTCAAAGGGCTTTATTAGAAGTAGGAGTGCAAAACAAGTGGAAGGAGAATCCTGGCTGTGAAGGGCTTTAACTCAAGATGCAAACAGTAGGAAGAGGCAAGAAATGAAATGAGTTTTGACATGGGAGAATGAATCATGAAGCATGCTGTGGTTTTTGGAGGCTGCATATATTTCTTCATGGTTTTAGTGTACCAGTCCTAGTTGACATGCATGACTGTACAGTCTGGAATGTATTAAACATTTTTGAAGGTATTTAGAAAAGGGCAAGTTGAGTTTAGTTGTCAGCGCAGTGTTACCTGTATTGATGAGTTATTGCATAATCTTGCGCATGTTCAGCATGTTATAGCAGAGGACTGGTTATTTTAAATATAAAACAAAAATGTTTTCATGCTTGCACTTGACCACTTTAAACACTTACTGTGTATATCAAATTTTCAAGTGTAATCAAAGTATTACAAGATACTAATGGAGATTTCTGGCACAACCAGGGATTAGACTTTTTTATTGAATCTTCTAGTTAGTTTGCTATAACCCAAACTATCCATCCCTTAATTAAAAAAACTCTGAATCTTAAAATTGCTGATTATGATAACTAATGCTTGATTGCTGATGGTGTGTTGGACTTGCTCCTTTTCTTAAGAGGCAAGTGTTCTCTGTGGTCTCCATTTGTTTTGGAGTAATGTGATTCAGAGAGGGCTAAATGCAGGTGCAGTTCTTATTTTCTCCAATGGAAATGTCATCCTCCTAACACTGAATTTGATTTTGTCTGATGATGACTGCATTCTGGCAGCACCTTGCGTGTGTGTCAGGCGCTTCTGTGCTATGTACAGTGTACACATGTAACAAAAAAGATGCTCCTTGTTCCTCTTGCTTAGGATTTAAGTTTTAAGGAACTTGAAAAACACGATTCTCTTGACTAGCTGAGAGTGGTGTTTTTTCTCTTCCCACCATCACCACCCTAAACCCTGAAAGCATGTCAGCAGTGTAATCTTTGTATTCAATAGGAAGAGAATATAATAGAGATATTATTGTGAAGGATGAATACCCTGGTAATTGATTTGAGATGGCATTCATATCTGGAGAGTCTTTTGTTTGGATGCTGTTTTGGAATGCTGAGATTTTGAACTTTTCTAATGGAAATAAGATGATAAAGTATGAGCTATGATGGACAGAGAATGAAGGGCATCATTATGAAAAGAGCAGGAAGAAAGGAGACTTTTGAGGCTTTTGTTTGTTGTGGGAACCTTAATGAGAGAACATGGTTAACAGATGCAAGGCCTCAAAGTCTACGGTTGCAGGCACCAGTACAAAACCCTGCAATAAATAGTTCTTGCTGAGTAAAGCAGAGAAGTAGGAACTTGGAAAGCTTGGAAGATGGGCAATACTGGTTGGCAGTAAGCATTTGTCGTGTGCATCAGCAGCAATAGGGGAGATAGAAAAGAAGCCGCTGCATAAAGGGAGTGGGCTTATTGCAGAAGAAGAGTGCAATCTTTTTTTTTTTTTTTTCCTCTCTGTTTCTTTTGCTTTGGGGTGTGGGAATTTCACAACATAGAGTTTTCAGGAACTAGGAGCAACTGCTTTCAGTCCGCACCCAAAATAAATGAAGAATAGCAATGAAATGGGTGACTCAGAAATGACTGACTCAAAATCCAGCAACTGATTGGATGGAATGCTTTCTTGAGTCCTAGACAGCTGTATCAGACTCCTGAGCCTGTTTTGGTGCTTGCTCTTCCAAATATCTGGTAGCTGAATATTTTCCAATCCATATTTGGAAATAGTTTATTCATTCATAAGGATAATATCCATGCTGTTCAGGAAATGCAGTAGTTTGCCCTCACAGATCTAATTCAAATGATGGTGTAAAACTAGCCGTTATTTTAATTTCTAAAATAGTATCAAATAATTTTCTGAGAACTTTATATGAAAGCACAAGTGATATGAGCTACCTATGAGTAACTCAGGTGAAGCAGAGGAAATGCTGTTCTTTTATTTTAAAATGTTGATATTTAGTTAGCTTTTCCCTGTCTGGAAATTTAAAATATTGCTAAGTGATATTTCCTTTTAACGATAAGATGGGGTCTCACACATCACATGAGTTGGAATTCTTCCCAGACAAACCTCTGAACAAGAAATTGGCCACCATGTGGTCTGCTCTTTGCTTACTTTACAAACTTGCTGTTGTGTTTCTTGTGGGGTTAAGAAGGATTCTGTGTGTGCAGGTGGAATCAGGGTATACTTCAGCAGTGCTGTCAAAGGAATATCAGCTTTGAGTGATTGGAACAGGAACATTATGTGTGATCTTGTAGTTCTCTGGTATAACTTGTGTTGGGCTTCAGGTCAGAGCTATGGAATAGACTTGAAGAAAGCCAGATCATTGCTTTTTTTGGGTTACTGCAGACTAGACGTGCACTTTTGACTCAGGTATCTTCACAGCTACACAGCTGGGGGAGAGCGTTCTCTGCCAGGTGATGATGAAATCCTGCAACCATCTGCCTGCAAATCCCATACTTTTTAAAAACATTAAACTCATTTTTGTTTTTTAACTGTTTTTTAAGAAGTTATCTGTGACCTCTTCCTGGGATTAAAAAAAAACAACCCAACAGCAAAACATCCTCTAAAATAAAAATTTGAAGGTAAGGTCCACAGAGATGGAGAGGGATAGACTTTCCAAAGCACAAGTGATAGCAGGAGACCCAGTTCCCATCCAAGGTCACTGAGGAAGCTTATGGCAGATCTGAGGAGAGAATAAAGATATGCCTGCCACAGCCACAGCACATCCTCCCTTTGTTAGTTTGGGATTTTGGGGTTTTATCTTCCCTTCCTGTTGCGTTTTTGTTGTTTTTCTCCCAATAGCTTCATGGGTTCCGCATACCACAAAAATAGTCAAGAAAAACAGCTTTTATTTCTGTTTTCTTGATGACCTTTTAAAAAGTTTATAAACAGTAAAAATTGAGCTTGTTGCCATAATAATCAACTATCGAATCAATAAAGTTAATCTGGTTGCTAAGGGAAGGCCACGTATAGTCGTGATGTAACCCTGACTGCAGCAGCCCATCTCGTAACAGGAGAGAGGCACTGGGGGGGAGGATGATTATTCTGCAAGGAGGGCTGCTTAAACCTGAATTCAGCTTAGCAGTGTTGATTTAAAGTACCTCTCTTCGTTATGGCAACTGAAAGGAACTATCCCATGTCTTTTGAAATATCTAATCTTGCTTCCCTCATTGACCTTGTTCTTGATGAACAGGATTAAATATCCTTGTAGGAAATTTGCTTTGGTGAGCGTGCTAGAAGTATGTGAAGATGTGTATAGCTGCAGAAGTGAAGAGTAGCAAACTACTTGTAATACAGACTGAATCAGCCCCTCACCTTTTCCCCTTCAAAGTTCACCATTTCAAAGTAATCAACCCATGTTGCAAGAGGTGAGTCCTCATCCTTTGCTGCTTTGGAGGCTTACCTCAACATATTAAAATTCTCCACAAAAGTTGTAAAGCTTTAAATCAGCATCAGCTGCTATGCTACCACCCTTCACGGTGGGTGAAGTCACAATGACTTCCCCTCAGCCCTGCCATCCCCAGCAGATGTTTTGACCTTTTGGAGCTGGTCTGTCTGAGAGGGACTAGATAACTGGTCTTGCTAGCTGGGCGGTGGCATAACAATGGCCAGGGAATAAGTTTTGGGTGCCTGCACTTTTCCTCGGCTCCGTGGTGTGCTTCGTGGCTGCAGCTGGGACATCACACCATTGTGTGTTGAACAATCGCTGAGCAAAATGGGATTTAAAAAAAACCACAATATGGATTGTCAGCTCAAGGTTACTGCACAATCAGAGTGAATAGTTAACTCATAATGTAAATATTTTTACTTCAGGTGTTTATAAAAGTAATATAGAGAACAGGATATCTCAGAGGTGTTTAATGAGAGAATGTGGAATGGTTCCCTTGAAGGCCTCCAGATTGTATCTCTCTTAAGGTAGCAGCTTCTGCAAACCATGAATATTGAGCAGAGGAGAGAAATTATTTTGTTGATTTCTGGCTCTCATCACAAAATAACAATCACAGAAAAGCACTAGCTACCATTCTTCTTAGAGAGACCAACAATTACATTGCCATAGAGATTTATCCTCTTGAGCTGCTGTTTTCCTGAGTCAGGGTTAACACTTTTGGGCTGGGCTGCCTGTACTGCCAGTGCTTGTATCTACCTTCCCTTTGCAAAGAGCTTTGACTCCGGAAAGGTTGATCTGCCAAATCTGGAGGTCAAACAAAACCTGGAGAGCAAATATCACTTGCAGTTTGTTCCGTGAATGGTAATAGATGGGTATTAGTGCTACAGTCTTCATCATGCTTAGTCCCAACCTGAGAAACATATGTGTAGGCAAGGAGAAACACAGTGTATCTTATGGACAGATGACCTACAGAAAACAGATTTGTGAAAAACAGAGTTATGAAATTGCTTGCATAAGCAAGGCTTGATTAGTAGTCAGGTTTTGTTGTTGTGTTTTTTTTTTTTTTTTTGTGTTTTTTTTTTTTTTTTTTTTTTGTGTTTTTTTTTTTTTTTCTGTTGTGATTTTGATGTTTTTCATTAGGTTGATGTGAGTCACTGCTGGTGAGATTGCAGGAAAGGGTGTGTTTTGAAGAAGGGAATGTAAAGGACGAGAGATAAGCTGCATGCTTTCCAACTTCAAGTAGTGTGTTTTGGAAGGTTTTGGCTCTACAAATGACAAACTGTAAATACAGTTATAATATTTTGATATTACAAACCAATGGAGCTTTACTCTTTTGTGTCTGCTATCAACCAGCAGTCCTCAACAAAATCACTTTTAAAGGTTTCATTCAGACATACTGTTTTGCTTGTTATACTGAGTTTTGGGTTTTGTTTTTGAATTTTCTTCAGGGCACTTCGTCAGTACATTGTCCATAAAAGATCTTGCTGTGGGCTGAATGACAGCATGGGGCTCAGCTGTAAAAGGCATGCTTTGCATGTTATTTCATTGGCTTAAATATGCTCTGCAGGTAGAAGGCAGATAGCTTCCTGCATCTTTTGGATGTCTCCTCCGTCCTCCTCGCAGGTGCCCAACCAGCTGGCCACGCTGATGTGCTGGGACAGAAGGGAGGCTCCTCCTTCTCCTCTCCCTACTTTTCCTTCTTAACGATCCTTGGGCAGGAGCCGTGGCTTCTAGTGCATGTGCTACACCCATGACCTTGCATCTGAGTAGCTCTGCTTCATCCATACGCGTGTACGTAGGGCTTGTTTCTCCCGCCTGCTCGTTGCCCTATTGATGATAACAATCTAGCCTTTAGAGTGTTTTCCACTTGGCAAAATCGCCCACAACCAACCATTGTTTAGATTAATGCTGACCTTGTAGCTTGTGATGAACCCAAGACCTACGCAAACAGAAAGTGAATAGCCACAGTTGAAATGTATCTTATCAGATATTTGAAAGAATAATAAACAAGAGGAAGTGGATAGAAGAATGCCTTTCAGTGAGACCGTATTAAAATAGAGCTTCATGGCCCAGCTTCTGTGATGATAGATAGGTCCAGGCAGAGCTTACACTGAAGCAATGCTGTTGTACTTTCTTTTCACTCTGTCGCCTGGCCTATACAGACACAAGGTTGTCCTAAAATTATTGCCTACCATCGCTTCAAGGCCTACGTTGGGCAGACTGGATGCTATAGTTGCACTTCTATTACTGGATGTTTGTCAAATACATTAACATAATTGTACCTCAACGTACACTGAGTTAGCTGAGAATTTCTGGGCTTTGCAGTGCTTGGGTTCTCCCTGTAATTTCAGGGAGAGTGCCTAAGGAAAAAAAGGCTTTCAGAGTCAGATTGTCTCTCATTGTGTAAGTCCCCTGTTGCTTTTCAGTCCTGGAGCCATGTTCGTGCAATTTGGCAGCAAGATCTTCCTGAAGGTTCTGCAGGACTCAGCAGCAGGTAGTGAGCCCATAATACCCGGCTGTGGGGGACGCAGGGAGGGGTCAGCCCTCACTTCTGCTGGGGCTTCCTTGCCAGCCAGGCAGACCTGGCCAAAAGTGTGTTCGGGAACCAGGAGGCTGTTGTGCATTTGGCTCTGAACCTGTCATGACATGTACTGTCTCACGTCTGGTCAGTGGGCCAGAGACAGGTTAGAGACATGGGGGAGAGTGTTGTGGGAGGATGCCTAGGGGATGGGAAAGGACATAGGGTACCAGCATATGAGGTCAGAGAGCTGGAGGCAACTGTGGACATAGCTTGGGGGGTGTAGAGGAGGACTGCAGGAGTGAGGCTTGTTGAAGTTAATGGTGGGGACGTACTCTGCACGTTCTCAAATATTGTATTTGTGCGCACTGCAGAGTGATCTAGGGGTGTGGCATGGGTTTGGCTTTTTTTTTTTTACTTTTAAAAAATACATATATTCCTTGCAGATGGGCATATGCCATATACATATTGGTAACCCTTCCATTCTGCTTTACCTTTTTGTCCTGAAGTATCAGGTGACAGCCAAGTTGTGTAGTGACTAGTGAATTTCTGTGTGCTACAGGGGCTGTAGCTGAACATGGAGGCAGAGACATGGACAGAGGAAGAACCCTGGGGCAAAAAAAAGCCTTTCTACCAACAAGCACACTCTCTTCTTTTAGGGTCTTGGACGCTTTTGGTTGAGACCCGCAAGGATGAGTAGTCTGACAGGTTCTCTGTGTAATATTGCATAAAATATTCTGCCCCTCTATTCCACTCTAGTGAGACCCCACCTGGAGTGCTGTGTCCGGCTCTGGAGCCCTCAGCACAGGAAGGACATGGACCTGTTGGAATGGGTCCAGAGGAGGGCAATAAAAAAGATCAGAGGGCTGGAGCACTTCTCCTGTGAGGACAGGCTGAGAGAGCTGGGGCTGTTCAGCCTGGAGAAGAGAAAGCTCTGAGGAGACCTTATAGCGGCCTTTCAGTACTTAAAGGGGGCCTACAGGAAAGATGGGGACAAACTTTTTAGCAGGGCCTGTTGCAACAGGACAAGGGGTCACGGCTTTAAACTAAAAGAGGGTAGATTCAGACTAGATATAAGGAAGAAATTTTTTACGATGAGGGTGGTGAAACACTGGAACAGGTTGCCCAGAGAGGTGGTGGAGGCCCCATCCCTGGAGACATTCAAGGCCAGATTGGATGGGGTTCTGAGCAACCTGATAGAGTTGAAGATGTCCCTGCTTGTTGCAGAGGGGTTGGACTAGATGACCTTTAAAGGTCCCTTCCAACCCAAACTATTCTATGATTCATATGATTCTATGACAACCCATTGGCAATGAGCTAGTTGTTTAAAGGATTACAGTAGCTGTCCTGAGGATTGTGAGCGACAAGCAAGAATAAATGTCAGTGAGAGCTCAATACAAATGAAGGAAGTGAGGATAACAAAAACTGCTTTTCAAAACAGATCTGTGTTCAAACCCTCTACTGCTATAGCCCAAGGAACAAATGTTCCCTTTTATATAGTGCAAGTTAGGAGTTGAATGTCATCTAACAGTTTTGCCTGGATTTGATCAATTGCTTAAGTATATTGGTGCCGGTGGGATTGCTGAAATTGAACACCCAATTTGTGCAGGGTTGTGATTCATGTACTGGATGTATTACGCCATCTTTCCCCCAAAGATTAGGTCACCAGTCATCAGCGGCAGGGGCATCTCTCTCTCTCTCTCTCTCTCTCTCTTTGTTTTTTTTTTTAAAAAAATAAATAATCTCTTGGGTTTCCTTGGGGGAAGATGGCTGGTTTCTATAGAAGCTGTTGTCACAGTGGGAAGTTACTGCATCGTCAGCAGCGACGGCCTCCCTGCCTCGCCGTCCTGCTAGCACAGCTTTTTACTGCCACGGGGTTTCTCCCAGCAGCCTGTGTAGAGCTGGCACGTCTGAGACTGTTCCGAGTTGTGCTTGATCACTGAACACTTTCTGTTTGCTTTGAAATTAATGGTTAGGGGTGTTTGCAGAATGTGGACTGAAAACGTGGGATAGGGATTGGTTTGTCTGTCTTTTTGCTTTGGGAGAGGGGCTTTTTGGGGCATGCACAGAAAGTCTTGGCTGGTGTCAGTGCTCCTGGACAGCCACAAACAGCATTCCATGGTGAATAAAGTGGTGATGGTACTGCTGTCTCCTCCGTGCTCCCTCTGTGCCCTCCTCTGGGCTGCTTCTTGTTTTAAATGTTGAAACTGCAAAAGCAATCTGAGGCCTACAATTGATCTAAATGGGTTAAACACATCTAAAGCCTTAAGGCCAAATCAAGCTGTAACTATTCATGTGAGTAGTTCTGTTGACGTCAGTGGGTTTTCTCGCTTAAGCGTAAGAGATTTGACAGCTAGGCTAGAGGTTATCAAGATTTTAAACCGTTTGGGGGCCGGGGTGGGGGAAGCAACCAAATAGAATGTCTCTTAAACTGAAGCAGTGTTTTTTGGGGGGACAGCAAAAAGCATCTGGATATGTAAGCAGACCAATGTTTTGGGTCTCTCAACTTTTATTTAAGTGGAATAACTCAAGAAGTGCACAGGAACACCAACATGTGGAAGTACACATGTGCCCTGGAGCCATTCAGGCTTCTGGCTGCTTTTTCTTGACTAGGATTTGTCAGGGTTTCAGATGCTCAGTTTGCCACTTGCAATTTAGGAAACAATCAAGCAAACAAAAGGTCTCGTAAATGCAACGAAGGGGAAGAAATTCCCTGAGATTACACTGATATTACAAACTGAGGCTAAAAAGAAAATCTGTCTTAACTCTCAAATTCCCCTGGTGCAGCCTTTAATTTCCTAAAAATCTGCAGAAGGCCTCAGGTGCCTAGACGCTTTTCTCTTTTCTCCAGCTTTGTCAGTTGACCTCGAAAAGTGTTCCTTCTTCCTCCAAACTTTGCCCTGCTATACTGTTATGCCATTAGGCTGTAATACTGTTACTGCTTTAAACTCAGTCACTTGTGCCTGGGAAATGCATGTATGGAGGACAGCGGAAAGAGAAACTTGGGTTGTATGGCCACATCTGGGAGGTGCTGTCAGGACTGGGCACAAAGGAGAGAGAAGAGGCTGCATGTCCAGCCTTGGCTTCCCCCCTGCCAGCCCTTTCGGTGCTACACTGGGCAAACCTCTTGAAGGAGGGATGGCTTTTTCATTGCAGAAGCACTGCTTGTGATATACTCTGCAGAGTTTTGACACTGTGCACTTTAAAGGGAACATTTTGCACTTAATCTCGCTGGCAGTTCTCCGCTGTGTGAGGTTGAGTTTTATAAAGCCAGAATTGCGGCGCCGTGTAGCGGAGCAACTTTGGGTTGGTGCAGTACCTAAGTAATCCCAAGAGCACTTTGCAAAGTGGCAAAGTACATGTGAACGCCGCGGGTGCGTAGGCAGGAGATAACGAGGCGCTGGGGAGGAGATGGAATAAAGTGGGAGTGGGGCTCCCAGCCCCAGTGCCAAGCCTGTGCAGCCCCCTCAGCCCCTGCGTGTCCGGCCGGGAGCACAGGACGAGGTGCCGAGGTGGCAGCCCCTGCAGGCTGGTTGGAGGCAGGGGGACCGCGAGCAGGACGGGCGTGTGTTTGACAGTGCAAGCCTGATTTTGTGCTGGGCTCTGGGTATTTTATTTCCCGTCGTGTCTCTGCCGTACCAGTTCGCAAGACATGACTGGCAGCTTTGCCTTGTAATTTATTTGATCATAGTAATTTTTTTGACAGGCTTCCTTGTGATTTTTTAATATATCAAATAGAGTTTAATAATAGCCTGCTATTAAGTCCTTTTATTTCTCCCCTGGGATTTACTTATGACTGTTGCCTCTCTTACCCATTTGAAGCTCTGAATCTATTTTCCAACTATGAAGAACTTAGCAGCGTGAGTGCATGCATAATATGTAAAAACATGCAACAGAATTGTTGTTATGCTTGGGAATTAATAAATGTCAGCATTGAGGGTAATGGAAGGATAAGCCAGGCTTGTTTAATTGCCAGCGGTATTCCTATCAAATTCAGTGGGACAGGCTGTCAGCAGGATGCTCTCCAGAAGGATTTTTTTTTTAAAATTCTGATTTTATTTCCACTCCTCTTTTGAAGATGAATTTTATCATTGGTTTCAGGATCAAGTGGCCTCTGAAGGACATAACCTTAGTGAGAGCAAAACTGAACAAAAAATTAAACTAAATTCTACAGTATAGCTAATAGCTTTGAAATACCAGAGACAATAAAAGAAAAGAGGTTATGTGCGTTTAATCAAAGTAGGGTAAGCACATCTAAATGGCATCTAATGGTAGACAATTATGTTCTGTAATAGGGGGAGCCAAAATCCTCAAGTATTCCTTATTCCCTGGAGACTGATGGTTCTGTATCTTTCACTATCTGTTTTCTATCTCCACACATGCTAGGCCCACCTGTTTTTTCTGCACTTTGCTTCCACTGGTATTTTACAAGAAATTCAAAAAAGTACTTGTCTTCTGCCCATTCCCCTCATATGTGATGTTGAAGTGGGACTAGCATAAAGCCTGATCTGACTACTCAGGATTCAAGTGCACCAAGGGTGACTCAGACCTTCCTTTACCTCTTCTCATCTGCTTGCCGCCACTCCAGTTGTTTATCTCCAATGTGATCATTCAGATTTCTCCTCCTCCTCCTCTCCAACTTAGATTTTTCTGTGTCTCCCTGCCAGAAAAGAAACCTGCCAGATATGGGACAAGCTACATTTCGCTGAAGTCAGAGTCAGTCAGAGTTCACAGACAAATACTGGCTTGTGCTAAGCCCTGATAGTGTTTGCAGCAGTGTGAGGAGAATGTAGCACTCTGTAAAACTGTGCACGCCAGCAACAGACTCAGATCTGCAGTTGTGGTGTAATTCTGGGAGAAGGGTGTTCCCACAGTAATAGGATGGTAGGAGCTGTACCAATTAAACCCTCTGCTGATGTGTCGGATGGATAAGGGAGAAGATACCTAAGTGCTTCCACCCACATCAACAATGAAGGTCACATAGTGTTTAAATTGCTTTGCTAAAGAAAAACTGACAGCGGTTTGCAGAGCAATCGCTCCTCCCTTTGTAGAAAGCTGAGACGTGTGGAAGCCCTCAGGTTCCAGTAACTGCCCCCAGACCCAGTTGATTCAAAAGCAGATGACGTTGTGGTTTGATTTTACCACTTGAACATATATGTACTGAACAGATTTCTGGATTAAAACTTTTATTTTTATTAAATGGATAATATTTTCCAGGATATCAGGCAGCCAAGGATTTGTCTGCAATGTGAAATTCCTTTAGTCTTTTTAAATTTTATCTTTTGTCTGTCCTTTTCCTCCTTCTTTGCAATGGCATTTGTTGTGACCATTGGGAGGAAACGTTGCTCTGCTTACTAATATTTTGGTTCCTCTTACGTAGTTAGAGGACTTTGGGGGAAGACTGTGTTGAGGTCACACACCACAGCTGCATGGTGGTGAAGGCTAGACAGGAGCTTCCATGGCCCTAGCATAGCATGGCTCAGGAGATCGATTCACAGCAAAGGAGACAACTTTTTACATTTCATATAGACAGGCAAAAAATCTTTTCAAGAAAGACAATTACATCAAGAACTAATATTTCTGCTACATAAAACAAACTTAAAAAAGGATAATTTTCATGTTAGCTGAGGTAGAAGGCATGGAATAGGCACAGAAGCATACATCTAATTCTGAGCATGTGTATAGCGACAGTGCCATAACTGAGGTTCAAAATATGGCAGTGCTTGGAAATCATGTGGAAATGATTTTGGTGTGCACTAAGAAAATACTCAATTGGAGGATCCCAGCAGTCTATCGCTTTCTTCAGGTTCCAGAAATATCCGTGCACTTTGATCTTATTATCCCTTTTCCCAAGAAACAGTTATTCAGGTAAAATGCAAATAATGTTCTAAGTCAGAAAGCATCTTACACTTCCCTGAATTTCCTCAAAGGCTTTCTGAAACAAATAAAACCTGCAGAAAGCTCCAAAGATAGCCAAATCCAAGTTAATTTTGAACTAGACAGCTATGAACTTTTCAGAGTCCTTAGGCCATTTTGGGGAATGCTGCGCTAGCTGTAGCTATACAGCATTTTTCCAGAGCATTGATGAAGTGATTGATGATGCAAAAGCAGGGAAGCTAATAGAAACAGACACATGTATTTTGTAACAAATAGAAATAGGAAGTAGAGGAAAAAAATCGGCGCTGCTTTAGTGAAAAGATACAGACAGAAACGTCAATCCCCTCCTACGTGTCGTGTCCTGTTCTGTTCCCCAAAGCAATGAAGACAAGAGGAGGAGAGGGATCAGAATTTATTTATAATTTTGGCCCCAAGGATAAAAATAAATGGCTGGAAGTCTGTGGAAGTTCTTTACAACTTTCTGAATTTCTGAATACAAATTGAGTAAATGGAGAAACTGTTATGCACCCTTTTTCTTTCCACTAGTTTATCATTGCCTCTGAATTTTTGTGTCTGAAGTGCCTGCTTGTTGCAGGAACCAGGGGACTGAATCATTACAGGCAGCCCACAGGTCTGGTGACTTCATTTCCTGGGTTATATAAAATCCAAACTTCCTAAGAAATTGTCTGCAGGAAGTGTTTACCACATTACTATAGAACAATTAGAGTGCACAGAAACCTGACCAGGTTGAGAAAACAATTACGTGAAGCATTGACGTTAATTTATAAAGACCTTTAAACACGGCAGTGGGGTTGCCAGCCAACGAGCAACCAACCTACTACCTACCTAAGTTCCTGGGCAGAAATAGTCAGTTAGATGTCAATGCTAGATTTATTGTGAAGGGTGGAGGCCTGCCTGGAAAAAACTGCAATTAAGGCATTATGTCTGGTTTGTTACGGTCTCTAATAAATTGTTTACCTGTGTAAAGCAAGAGATCCCATATTCACATTTGTTAACATAAATCTTTAGTAAGTGTGCTGAGGTCTGTAGAGTTAGTCCAGATTTAAATAATCCAATTAACATTTGTTATTTTGTTATTTGTTATTTTGTGTGGGGAAATGGCCCCACAACTGCAGAAACTTAGTCCTGTTCTGAGCCGTGTGGAGCCCATGAAGATGGAAGGCTCCCTGTGCTGGTATGGTGGTGCTGCAGGAAATAAATTTAGCAGAAACAAGAACCCCACCTGTTAATCTCTCACTGTGTAGAGTTACAAGTAAAACAGTATTTCCCCATCCTATGTAGTCCACAGGCACTTGGCATCTTCTTTTACCCCAAAAGTGCAGCTTTTCCCTGACTAATCACTCTTTATAATACGAAACAGCAATAGAACAAAGAGGAGCAGAAAACTGTTGACAACTACATAAAATATGCTGCTTTCAAATTAACCATTTTCTTTTCTAAAGACCCCAACCAAAACAAACAACTTCTTATGGGGCTGTTATTGAAGCCATGTTTGTAAGTCTTGACTATCTGGCCAAATTCCGTTTAGTTACTTTTATGGTTTGTAAATTTGCATCAGGCCAGCAGGCTCCTGTTCATTTAATATTGCAATTTATTCTTCTTGTCAAAAGCATTTTTATCAACATTCATAAACAGAACCTTGGCCTAGAGTTTGAAAAGAAGAAAGATACAACTGCTGTGGTGTGGTGCCCAGCAGTGCCTTTATGCAGAAGATGAAACAGGAGAGAAACTGGGAAAAGTACATCTTCACATTCAACTGGAAGTGTAGAAAGCAAATCAGCTATCTACTTAAATGAACTGGTATTTAGCTGTTTCAGCATACCTTTAATTGAGATCTGAAACAGATATTGCTTTGACTGCTATTTTATATGCAGCAATGGAAAATTGTTCTCTGAATCATGACTACCTCAGGGGTTCTTGTTTGAAGGTGGAGGATGTCCACTTCTGGGGAATTCCCAGTGCTATAGTTTATCCTTAGATTCTTCAATCAAAGTCCTTGGTGGTGCATAGGACTTGCTAACGTTCAGCCACCTAGGGGATTGGTGTTAGACGTCAGTACTGTAAAATGATTAAATTGCACAAATGAACTGCTTAGGTGGTGCATCACTTCTTGATCCACAAGTTTTCTGTTGGAGAAATTCCCTGTTAGGACTGTTTGCCAGAAGGTTAATTGTTTAATGCTTGCTATTTTGCTTTTAGATGATAATGATCAGATCTCTTGCTATGAAATTGTAGCTTGCTTTAGTCTTCTAAGCAAGCCTTGCGTCTGTTAAGTATCTGGCTGGTTTCTTGCCGAACTTCAGTGATATGTTTGGCTATTGAAGGGTCTTCAATGTGTTGCCTTTGTAGAAGCTTGTAGTACTGCAGTCTTTGCATGTTTCCCTTTTAAAGCAGTGCACTTTCTTTCTTTTTTTTAAACCATCTCCACTGGAATAAGATGTCTTTCTCAGTTAATTTTTCCCATCTATGAAAGGATTGTTGTACTTCATTACTATTGCAAAGTATTGAGACCTCTGGCCAGTAGCACTTGTTATGACTGTTAAATATCATGCTACACTTAATTCTGTGCTTGGACTTCTAAATAAAAACAGTACAATTTTCAGAGGTAGTGAGCAAAGCAACTGAAAGAGAAGCCAATAAATACCTAAGAAATCAAGCTGCTTACATTTAAGTGACTAACTGTATTGACTATAGGAATCTGGATCTCGGGAAAGAATATGAGTTATTACTATGTGCTGGAACTGTCAGTATTTAAACTTGAATGTGCCCAAATATAGAACTAGGTGCCTAAGCTATTACATCTGAATTTGGAGAGAGCTTGACATTTAGAAAATGCTGAGCTCTCATCTTCTGCAACTTTGGCATATCCAAAGCATCTCAGAGGGGGCATCTAAAATTAGTAAATACTTTGAAACTTTTGGCCTTAGAATTTAGGCTATGCATTTTCTCTTTATTGGGATGCAGCCATTTAGAGCACAGGCTGAAAAGATACAGATAGAGCTATCTTCTTCAAGGAATTTGTTGTCAGAATTCATGTTGATATCTAAATGAATGTACTCAGAATTTTTGCTGAAATTTGTAAAGAGAGCGTGCTCTTAACATATGTTTCATGTTAGAGAATGAAACAGCCTTTTTGCAGTCTGACTCAGCCTTATTTGCATTGCGGGCTTTGACTATGCATGAGGACATACATGTAGACCGAGCTCTTGATGTAACAGTAAAAATTATATGCATTTGATGCATCATTTCTTACGTGAATCGACCTTTAGTGCTATTAAACTGCTTCTGTGGAATTTTTTAAAGAGTGCTTGAGCCCTATGAGATTTTATTCTCTCTGTTCCCCAAGCCTGCCTGTTTTCATTTTAAAACAAACAAATAACTTTCCTACCCCCCCTTGCCCCCCATCAATCCTGAAGAACAAACTGTCAGCTTTGGAAATGCTGTAAACATAAAGACAGTAAATGGCATTTTTGTTATAATCTTGTCTTTTGGAAGGAAGATCTGAATGAAGAGGTGATAATCAGAAGCAGCTGGAAAATATGTCTGTAAAGAAATTAATGGAAAATAGAGCACTTATACTTCTCCTATTAAAATAAAAAAACAAAAAAAATCTCAGAGTGTCTGTGTAGGAATATAATGGAAGCAAGGCTTATTGCTTACGATATGGTAATAATCCCAGGAAGAGCGTTTTCAGCTCTGACTGCTCTGCTCCACGGCTTTTGAGCCGTGTTGTCAGAGCATGTGTGAGAAATTACCATCGTTATAGTGAATCTGGAAAAGGTGGATGTGGTTCTTTGAGCTCGCTGGGCTTCACATGACCAGGGAGCTGGGCAGTGCCTAGGTCTCTGTAAGTCTGTAGCCAGAGCCAGGGCTGATTTGGCTTTCAGTTCATAGGAGATCTGTCACTCAGCTGCTCTGGCTGGTCCCTTGCAGTGGTTTCTCCAATGTGTTATTCTGGCCTTGCCTTTACTGTCCTGGAAGGTCTTGAGGCACTGATGCAAAACAAGCTCTACTCTCACCTCATCTTGCCCAGGCATCCCCCACAAGCTGGGAGAGGATTTCCACACACAGATCAAGTAGTTCTGTGTTGTTTCATATGGACTGTATAGGGTCCATGGGGTTGTGAAGTGAATCACCATCTACCTGTTTGCATGTGCATGCATTTTTATTTTGCAGGTAGCTGCTGGAAGTACTCCTTGCTGTGGGGTTTCTGGTTACTCGACAGCTTTCTTACAAGTGGCTGCTCCTCGGACCAGATGGAAAGAACTGGCTATTGGGAACTGAGAGGTTCTGGCTAAAATGCAGGGACGTGGGGTGGATAAGAAATAATGGTGTGTGGGGGCAAATGAATGCCAGCAATATTCTGCAAGTAGAGTCCATCTTTTGTCTTTACCCAACTGCAGAAGTCACAGCCACCAGCATCAATGAAACGGTCCTATAGAATAAAGACCATCATCTTTTGGCAGCTCCATAGCACAGTGGTGCTCTCATTAGCTTTGTCTCAGGGAGCAGTGGAAAGGTCCTGTCTGGCTCTGAACATCTACTGAATCAGCAGGGCGCTGCATCTCGGCACTGCTGGGGAGGAAATCTGGCCTCCAGGTAGCACTCTGTAAAATACAAGCAGGTTCTCCTTTTGTTCCCTTTTAGTGGCCCAGATTGAATACTATTTTGACCCAATCAGACCAAATTAATCTGATTCTACATGTAGCTGCCAAACCCATCTTAATTGCAAAATAATTTGCTTATTAAATTACTGGTGAGCATATATCTTCCTCATGCTATGAGACAGAGCAACTTTGCCTGTTCTTTGAAGAATCCATCTAGATGGGTACTTCAAGAGTAAAATTCCCCTTCACTTCAGTGGTTCAAGGAATTTTTGGTGGAGAAATGTTAGACAGCATGGATTACAGCTCTCTTGTTCTATAGCTACTAATGTAAATTCTGTATGCTTCAGTTTGTGCCTCTTTTGGCATGTTTTACCAAAATTAAGCCGATATAAAGAAATAAAAAAGTGTGGAAAAAATGTAGTAGAGCAGAATAATTTTCCCTGTACACCAAAAGTATTTAATCCAAAAATCATAAAAACTCTTACTCCTGAGTCTGAAAACAAGGGCACTAACTGAGTCATGGTACAAAATCTCCTGTTAAAAGTCTCTCAAAAGCAGCAAATATCAGTTTGCACTCTGAGATATGCTTCTTTTTAGCAGACTTGTACAAACTGGCAGGTGGGATATGGTTCCTATAGGTCTGGTGTTGCATATACCTATCTACATGGCCTGTTCACCTCTTTGGTGTCATGTATAAGTTCTGAAGGAGTCAGGGTTTCTCTGTCGTCTGAATTTTTTTTGTGTGAATAAGGGAAGTCACTTAACTTCTGTTTTATATTTCTGCCCAATTAGTATAAAACACTGAGACAGATGTACCTAGATTCTACAGAGACCAGCCTTGGCTAAATCCTCCAGTGGGTTCTGTGGGCTACCCAACTAGCTCCTTGGTGCTTTTGGAAAGAAGCAGACCTGCTTTTGACAGCATATTTTGTGTGTGATGATGTTGTAGATAAGTAAAAGACAAACACTTCTGTTTTGCCAATGCTGCTCAACTTTGCAAAAACAACATAGTTAAAATCGGGGTTGGATGAGATTAAGTAAACCATTTAAAATGAAGATAACCTTTTTTGATAGTCTGATTTTCTAAGTAAAAATAACTGTGGGCAGATGCTGGGAAGTGCAGAGAAGCAGGCAGTGAAGGCCACGCTGCGGGAAAAGGTGTCTGTTTACCAAGGACTCATCCTTTGTAAATACGAGCTGTCTTCCCAAGGCCTGCAGCTCTCCGGCATTTCCAGAACCGTGAACGCCTGTGAGAGGAACATCCCAGGACTCCCCTCCACAGCGCTGTGAAGCTGTCATTTTTTTATGAGTTTCACTGCCGCTTCCTGTTTGTGGGAAATTCTTGGTGGGAATGGGATTGTTTGGGGTTACAGTTCAAATAAAGTCGAAAGAAAAGTCCTGAGAGCCAGGACCTTGGCTCTTTTGGCTGCTTCAACAATCCAGTCCCGTCGTTGTAACTCAGCTTTTCTGCCTTTCCTCTGGTGCATTCTTCTGCC
The DNA here is from genome assembly GCA_013398915.1 of Dromas ardeola. Lineage (NCBI taxonomy): Eukaryota > Metazoa > Chordata > Aves > Charadriiformes > Dromadidae > Dromas > Dromas ardeola. The sequence goes on along the minus strand of VYZM01022803.1, from coordinate 79,029 downwards.
AGGAGCTGGATTTCTGTCTCGTCAAACAGTGAGAGGCTTGGTAGGGGTAAATCCTGAATGTTACGCTACTGACCTTGTTGAATTTTTCTGGTCAACGAGTCACAGCTGATGTGGGCATTTTTACTTCGGTTCTGTAAAATCAGCCTGAGTGGTTTCTCTCAGCCGAGGAGGCTGAGCAGCCTGGTTAGTCCCCGCAGGAGGACTCACTTGGCCTGGGGTCTTTCCTTGGTGCTTTCCCGCACGGCTCTTGTCCTTATCCACAGGGTGTGTGCAGTCTTCCTGTCTCCATCTGTTAGCACTGGCCTTCGTTTTGCTCGAAGAAAGCTTCGTCTTCCTTTGACCCTTACTGCTTTTGGTCCTGTTGAGCTGTTTCATATCATTAAGGGTATAAATGAATTCCTGCTTCTGGTGGTCTGTCCCCTTAGTGTTGGGTGACAGTGGTGTCTCTCCTCTTTCCAGTTACCGTTTTAAAGGGTGAGGAATCACTGACCAAAATGCTCGTTACAGAGAGAAAAATAGGTCATCTGCTGAAGGGTTGCATCTGCCGTTGAAGAATGCCACGTGGCTGGCAAAGATTTTCTCTTCATCACCTGAAATGTCCACATCTCTTCTCTCTTTGCATTTTAGCCACAGGAACCAGGAGTGGCATTAAGGGATAAAATATACCCCTTATTATCATTAAGAGCATTGCTTCATGGCCTCTTTTATAAATCAGTAACAGAGGGTAATGGAGCAGAAGGTTCTCTCTGAGGTCTTAATTAATCCAAGCAAAGATACGTGTCTGTGATGTGAGTTAGGATTAGAAATCAGCTCTAAAAACAAAACAGCCTATGCAAAATTTATGTATGCTGGCCTATAAAACAATTCAGTGAATGAGTTCCCATTTGTAATGTGGCATTCCTTGAAATAATTGGCCAACACAGTCTTCGTCAGAGGAGGCAGTAAAAACTGAATGAAGAATTTTATCACTTAAAGTGAATTTATGATGGTGTGGAGAGGCTGACCAATCTATTTGTTCCCTGAGCAAGAGCCTAGCACATTACCATGGCCTTATAAAAAGATGCTCTTTTTACTTTTTGAGCTACACCTTGAATGTAGAGGCCTGTGATCGGGATGGGAGGCTCAGTCAAGCTCCGAAGGAGGGAAGGCATCCAGGAAAAACATATAAGAGTGTCTATGTGGGCATCAGAGCCAAGAGAGGGGTTGGAGAAATGACAGGCTTCCATGTCAGAAAGTGAACTTCTTCCCTACGCACGCCTGCAGGAGTGGGCGTAGAGGGGAGGCTGACTGCCTGACTTGGTTCTGGAAATCTTCCATGTTTTCAGCGGAGTGAAAAGAACATTATTTTTATTACTATTAAAAAATGCTTCTGCGCTTACAGTGTCTGCAAGTGAGTATTACAGTGCTGCTCAGTGGAAGGTTAGCTGAAAGTCAGAGGATATGTTTAGTCTGATGCCTTGGGGGGCCTCAATCTGCATTTCACCTGTGTGATCTCAAAACTGAGAACAAGGGATTAGGAGGTTCCCGTGGCTGGTAATGGGATACAGGAGGCCTTCATGCAGGGCAGGGGGGCTCTTTGGTGAACTGTGGAAGGGGAAAGTGAAGGCCGTGAGGATTACAAGCAAGGAAGGAGGCAAGAAAAAGCATGAAAAAGGACAAAGAATGGTCCTGGGGAAAGGAAGGCAATTAATGAGCATTTCCAAAGACTCCAAGTATATGGAGTGTCCCTCCTGGGGGCAAGGCATCAGCCTGCTCTGTAAAGGCGGGAGGGGGGTCTGGGGAATGTCACAGGGACTGAAGGATAATGGTGGTGACAGAAAGAGGGTGGCTCCTGTGTATGCACAAGTCCCTCAGAAAACTTCCTAAGCGAGATAAAATTTTCCAAGGGATGAATGCTGCCAAAAGAATGATTTTATGAAGTGGTTATTTTGGTTTCCTTTTT
>VYZM01022803.1:63659-77064 GCA_013398915.1 Dromas ardeola | reverse complement strand
TTTTGGTTTCCTTTTTTTTTTTTTTTTGTCTCTTCACCTACTGCTTGGTGCTGTGTTGAGGCTATATGGTCATATCTACCACGTCCCCTGATGCAAGGTGGGCAAGATATCTCATTTCAGCCAAAAGAATACAGGAAGATGAGAATGATAAGGTCTTCAGTGGTCAGCTGCCCTTGTGAGTAATAGGGGCACCAAAGACAGGGGTGTTTGCTAGGAAGCTGCCTTGGATGGGCACTGGTGCTGTGGTACACTTGCTCTGTCCATCCTGGATGTTCCCCTGCTAGGCGGGGAAGGCAGCTGGGATCCCCTCGCTCCTCCTGATGGCAGAACCAGGTTTGATGAACCTGGTATGGGCTGAGCAACAGGTCTGGTGTGTTGTCCTGCCTCGGATGCGGAAATCAAAGGCAAGGCTGCCCAACCTGTACCCCTTGACAGCCCTGACCACCTGGTCTGCATACCTGATTGTATTTCCTCCCATTTCTTCACCCTCCTTTATCCACGCCTGTACCTCCCTCTTAGCAGCTGGTTTGTGAAGGGTGGGACTAAGCAATTTGCTTAGGTGACTTCCTGAGCCCTCAGCTTGATAGGGCTGGAGTGTCTGGAGGTGGTTATTCTGGCCTTGGCTTTGTTATTTTTATAGTTAGGCTGGGGAGAGGTAGCTTTCTGACAGGCTTTCTGTGTACCCCTCTCATCAGTGTTATCGTCCAATAGGATTGGCTATGATTTTAAAGAATTACATTGGCGTTTGTTACAGAAGAACTTAATCCTTCCAAATCAAGTCTGTATTTGGCACAAAACCTGCTTTGAAGCCCCGCAGCTAATAAGATGCAGAGGTCAAGAAAGCAAGTCTAAGAAATGTCGTCTTCTGCATCAGAGAAAATTAAGGAGAGGAATGACCATGCTTCTGGTAGCACTGTGTTACCTGGGGGGACAGGAAGAAATCACAAATACCCAGCAGGAAGCTTGTTGGCTTCCCACGGGAACTTCCTTATTCAGCAGGGCAGGTCCATGCTCATTCACTTTTCTTCACGTTCTCACCCCTTATGCCTGTTTTCAGGGTGAGAAATCTAGACCTGTTAGGAAATAGAGTGTTTTCCTCCAAAGCATGGGATGGTGCTCCCCACTCCATCCTCAGTCTTCTCTCTTTTTACCTTATTAGGTAGCCCTTGCCAATTAGGCCTCCCAAGAACCAGGTAGACAGGAATAAGCCTGCAGTGAATGTATCAGATGGATTGCATGTGTCATTTATACTGCTTGCAAGTAAATGATTGTGGGTTTGGGGTAGTTCATTAATTTGTCTAATTTTTCATGTAATCCTCACAAAAAAAAGAAACACACAAGACACTAGTCAAGGGCACCATTGCTCAGCAGGAATAAAAAGAATGTGAAATTTTTAGACCAAGTTATTTTGGAGAGCTGACAAATCCAATGAGTATTTAGTAACACTTTTGAAAACGGAATCCAGAGCTCTTTTCTTTTTGTTGGTTCCTTTCAGACCTTTTCCTGTTGTTTTTTTTTTTTTTCCCCAATCTGATAATTGCATGATCAAAACTCAGGGGGATGAGTTAAATTATGGGAAGGATTAGCTCCAGCTTCATTGAGAAATAACTCTTTCTCAGTGATGTCAATGTCCAAAAAGAGGAAAAATGAAAGGAGTCTTTGGGCACCTGTATCCATTGCTAGCCTGGTTAATTACTATTAACTAATTATTAACACTTTGATACTGGCTATAACTGAATTTTATGAGCACAACAGAGCATAAGTCTGAAAGAAACAGCGAAGTTTACTGGAATGGAGTAGGGTGGTAGAGTCTTGCACCTCCACTGCACATGTGGCCCAGGTGCAGGGTGTAGGGCAGAGCTGGTGTCCCTGACAGCCTTTCGTTGGAGAAATGTGTCACCTAGACCAGGTGCATGGAGGACAGCTGGTTTGATGCCTACCAAAATGTATCTACCTTGCTTTAAGGTTTGGAAGTGAACGGATGTCCTGGCCTGCCTCTGCCAGTGATGCGGCAAGTGACACGAAGGAAGGGGCATGGAGATGTCCCTTGTGATCTCCATGCCCTTACCCCAGTAGCTGCTTTGGAAGAATGTGGAGTGGAGGGACAAGCTATATGAGATTTGCGTCATTACAGCAAAGGGTAGGCATCCAGCTCCCCCTGCCCTTCCATCTTCCTGCCCCAAGGTCTTGCAGCATATTTCTGGTGTGCACATCATTCCTTCGTCATAGCTGTCCTCTTCCCTTATTATTTTTCTACCCTAATTCATCTTGTTCCACAGTGTCAGGCAGGCCTAGCAGTAAAATAAAGCAATGGTTTATTAATCAAAGCCTGTAAAATACAGCAATGGTTTATTAATCAAAGCCCAAGACAAAGATACTAGTGTTTAGAGGACTGATGACTATAAGCAGAGCAAACTACATGTGGTTATAGCCCTTGTTTAAAGTGAGGTGCTTCCCTGGCTGTCTCAGTACATCTTACTCAAAGGCCATGTAGCATATACTAACTTGAGGTGGATGACCTGGTGTCTTCCCGTATCACATAAATATTTCAAGTTCTGGGGGGAATCAATTTCCCTCATAATGTTTCTGGTCTTATTTTTAATAAGAATAACAGGTCAGTAGCAAAGCACTTTGCCAAGTCCTGCTGCTTTTCTCCTACAGTCGGTCTCTGGGTCACTCTCTACCCAGCACGAGGGAAGGCTTTGGGAGAGAGTATTGTTAGCTCCGTTGTACTCCTGCATGCACCTGTGCACATGGGTTGTCTCCTGTGCACTTCTGGGGGCAAATGGCATCATTTCCACATGCTCTGTGCAGGGTGAGAGGACAGGATGGGCAGGGAGGATCTCCTGAGAAACATGACTGTAGCAGTGGTGGTGGCTGCACACTGATGGTGGGTAACTCCTTTGAGGAGGGAGAAGTCCTTGTCTTCCTCACATCTGACTCACCCCATAGCCATGGCAAGCTTACCTTCCTTATCCCATGGTAGTGAAGGGGTACTCACCATTCCCTTCCCTCCTACCGGGAAGGGCTGAACAACTGGATGAGACAAAGGCTGATCATTTCTCTGCTTCAGGTGGCCACCATGAGCAGGGTTGGGACCCATCCACCCACCGTACCCTACCTACTGTACACCTACTGTCAGATCTTGTGTTGCCTCCTGCTGCCAGCCCCCTTACTATTGTCATAGTCCTGTAGGCTGCCATCCAGGAGAACCTGCGTGAGGATGTATGCAACATGAATGGAAGAGGAAGGTTTGCTGGATGTGATGGGGGAAAATCATGCAACAGGCGCCTGTTTCAGAAGGGGATGAGTATTCTAGTTCCATGTGTTGGCAATGGAGGTAAGAAATGTTAAGGTCAGTAGTATGGCCTCCCATGACCATCAGTAGTGACATGCTCGAATCCAGCTAGAAACTGTTTTCAGAAGAGCATGATTGAAACCTGGGGTTGCTCAACAAAAGCCAAAGCTCCAAGTACTGTATCAGTAGCTGCTTAGTACGGGGAGAGGAAAGCTGACTTATTTATAAATATGATTTTAACCTATCTGTGTCTCTTTAACAGAGACAGAAGTATCTAAGGAAGAAGATGTAAAGCCCCTTGAGAACCTGAAGTTCAATAAATTGCCCGGACTAAAAGGTACCAGTATACATCTAAGGCATTTGGAATAAATAGTGTGGAATCACAAAAATAATGAACCGTGGGCTTCCCCCCACCTGGTGAAGTCCAGAGGAGTCTCAGCATGCTGGACAACATCCCAAGTGTATAATAAATAGAGTTGGTTTCTTTAAAGGAACAGACATCTTTATGAACAACTTTTGTATTTTAGCAAGATATGACTAGCTGTTTGCGGTGAGAGGAAGTTGTTGTTGTTGTGCCTGTTATTGACTGCTTACTCGGGCACTTCAAAGCATAATTAGGGAGAGGAAAGGTCAGTGTAGGGTCCTGGAGAACCAGTTCCTGGCCAAGTGCCTCAATTTTTTAACATCTTTTTGGTGTATTCCTTTTTAAGATCCTTTGAAAGCAAATACAGAGGTACTAGGCAAGGAACATTTATCCTCATTTATCCTGAATCGATGAGGTAAGATTTGGAGGTGTAGGTATCTACTATGCCAAACAACGGGCATGCTCTGAAGCCACAGAATAAACAAACGATGACTGGCGGCAACACAGAGCAGAGCAAAGTCAAGAGGGGACTCATAGTTAGGAGAAGTCGGTACTTGAATCAAGAGCTTTGTAGGGATTCAAAGGGTTTAAAGGAGGGAAAGTAAATTGGGAACTGGCCTGAGGCCCTATGAAATCAGTGGGAAGACTTCCCTTGGGCTTCAGGTCAAAACATGAGTGTAGAGGATGAAGAGCACCTGAAGGTTTGCAAATACCAGTGCAGATGGGAAGAGGAGGAGGAGGAGGGTGAAGGGCACTGAAAGTACAGAGAGAAGTAGGAGAGATTTCATGTTAGCTGAAAACCCCACAGAGGTCCAGAGATTCCCATGAATTCTCATGGGCTTCCTCCTTCCAAAGACTCAGGGCATCTTGTGGCTAACCTGGTGGGCGTGCTTGGGGAAACCACAATAACCACTGAAGTTGCTTGGATACTCGGTTGTATTAAAGAGGGTATTAAAATTCAATTAGAAGGCATAAACCTATATGGCATAGAATTGAGGGCAGGCTGGAATATCATGTGAAAGGCTGCCATCTCGTTCAGTGGTCACAGGAGGAGGCAGGATCAGTATAGAAGAGATTTTAAAGAAGAAAGGTTAGCGGAGACAGGCCTGAGGCTTTCTGAACTATGAAGGAGATCTCTGTCTAAAAATATTAAAACAAAAAACAAAAAACACAACTGTGAAGGGAATAGTGAAACACGTTCATTTCCCCCTGTTTTTCCTGTTGAATGAAGCCAAAAGAAAAAAAAAAAGATGACACACTGTATACTGTAAAGTTGGTATAGTAAATGTAGAGCTAATCAAAGGATATACTTCCTTTCCCCACACCTCATCAGCTGCTGCAGCCTGCAATCACAAGAGGTAGAGGCGCATGAAGTAAACGCTGTGGATTTATTGTTGAAAGACTGGCAAATTTGTGGCAGAACGCTACATTTGATAATAAGTGGTGGTATTGCTCACAAGCAGGTAGGGGGAGGTAGCTGCTGGACAACCCATGTACAGCCCTATGCAATTAGCTGTCTACTTAACTCTTCCCATTTGTCACTCCCAGTCACACGCATCGTTTCTCTCGCGCTTTTAGAGATAGCCAGGGCAGTGCTGGCACGGCAGCCCCAGTGGACCACTCATCTAATCTGCTGTGGCAGTTCCTCTTCTATGTAGGCCACTGCAGAGCAAATTGAATTTTTGGTGTCTCCATACTCTTCTGCAAATGGCTTCTTTCTTTGGTCCTGCTTTAATTTATTTTAGCATCCACCTTTTTTAACCACGTGGGTCTGTCCCTCCCTCATCTATGGCCTTGCGGTGAGTCCAGTAGCCCAGGTTTTAAATTGCTGTTGTTGTTTAAAAAAAAAAAAAAAAGAAGAAAAAAAAAAGTATAATATTCCTCTCATGCCCTTGACATGAAAATAACAATGAGAACAATGGGAGCTGGCCGGAGCCAGCCTGACGCTGGAGCTCACCGTGTGGAAGGAGGTTGAAGAGGGAAAAAAAAAAAAAAAAGCCACACGCCATCGAGGGAGGATGTTCGGCAGACTATTTGCATCAGAGTTGGAGAACCCACACAATAAAAATGAAAGTGCAGAGCACGGGCCAGCTGCCTGCGATAAGATCACATTGTTGGAAAGGGGAGAAACGTACTGTCTCCATGCTAGCTGGGCAGGCAGCAAAAGTATGAAACAAATGGTGAGATCGCACATGCAGCCCTTCTTCCTTGGGCGCTGATGTATCAAGCAATTTTGATTGATTTTTGTATGTCACGGTATGCCAAAGCCAACCTGAGAGAATTACAGCAGATGGTATAGCGTGCAGGGGAATTGCGCGGAGTGTGGGTATGTAGGGGAGCTAAAATCAATCATTTTTAACAAGTAAATGCAACTTTGTGCAGTTCCCCAGCAGCGGTAGAGCCGTAACTGATGTGATGGCTTTATTGCAGCTGTTTGTGGGTGCGTTTGGCCTCAAACAGGGAGGAAAGAAGGGTCCCCTGTGGCTCGAACAGAGCTCTCGTTTGTTCTCTGCACAGCTCCAGGATTCGGTTCCTCGCATCTGTGGCAAATCATCTTATTTACCACCTCCAGTGACCAATTCAGATGTCTACAGAAATGGCAGTTTAAAAAATTCACAGATGCTATTAGAGATAATGGGCTAGCTAGATTTTTTTTAGCATATATTTAACATATGCTGTGATAAGATTACAGTGTTGGATTCAAACTCTCTCATCTATTTTTTTTTCCTCTTGTTTCTTTTAATGAAAATTACTAAAAATAATTTTTAAAAAACACTCCAAATTACCTTTAAAGTTCCCGCATGCCTTCCTCAAGCATTACATAAGGTTGCGGGGCTGAACTCTGTTTGCATTTATTCTGGTCTGAGTTCCTAGGTGATTGCGACACCAAAATAAATGAGCGCGTGTCATCATTTTAAGATGATCTCGATTTTAGCCAAGTACACCAACAACATCCCTTTGCCAGAAAATTGGGCCTGGTTCCCTAGTCTGTGGCTTAATCTCAGACTGAGTGACTTACGTTTATTAAGGAAGTTTGTCTGTAGGAATCAATACTAAATTTTAATGCAATTTTCTCAGACTTCTTGTGTATCAAGAGGGGTGATAGATGCAGGTCTTCCAAGTTTCTTTTCTTCAGTCAGTGATACATCTCCTAAGAAATGCAGTTGATCTTAAGAGGACACATCCTTTACCTTCTGCCTTTGTTCTTTATGTTCATACTGAAATAATTTTATTCTCTTGATCCAAAATAAAATAATCTACTAAACCAAGGCCTCCTTTGCTCATGTTGGTGAGAAATGAGGCCAGCATCTTGTGTTGCTGGCTAGTGTTGTTGGTTTAATGCTCTGTGGATGACTTTCTGGGCCTTCTACACTACTTTTATGTGCGGCAATAAAAAACGATGCCTGTGTTATTGCCAAGGAGAGGTGGAGGGTTTATTGCTGTGCCTGCCAGCCATTCCTCTCCACCCTCATGCATGCAGGTGCTAGCATGTAACAGTGCTCTCACCTCCAGTGCTCTCCCCTGCTTTGTCCTCCAGGGCTCCTTCTCTCTTGCTACAAATTCGCAGCTTCTTAAAACCTTTAGGAAGAGTTTTTAGGATGAAATGCCCAAATACTACGACACCAGCTTTATATCTCCTCTGATGTAAAGCATGGGCAACGCTATCTCTTTTATTGCCTTCTCCGCCCTTGCCCTCGGCATGAAGAATACCTGATGTATCCTAAACTGAGGAACTTTATCATGGAGTGTGGCACAATACTATTGCTCCCTCCCACCAAAAGGTTGTTAAGCTAACCCACAAACAAGGGATTCTCCTGCATCCTTTGCGACCACCGCGATGGATGTGCTAGGAGAGAATACCTTGGTCTGTAACAGGACACAAGGCTGTGCCCTGCGTCTGTTGTGAACCGTGGCCTCCCAGAATAAAAGTGCATATCTAGAGTTAAATGCCACACACTCCAACATGGCTTCATCAAGCAAACTGGCTCATACTTTTTGTACCAAAGTGTGCAGACATTATCCCAGTGTTCTTGCCTGTGTTGCTACCCTATGAAATATAAAGGTCTCATTTTCACAGCTTTTTTTTCCTGCTGTCAGACATTGACAGGACTGGCCCTGCTGTTTAGCACCACAGGCATTGGTGGTGGCTGTGTGGAGTTGTAGAGGTTTGTGAATGCATTGGGTCAGGATTATTACGGGAACCATATGTGCTGATTGGGCCTCTTTAGCAGAACTGTTTAAAAATTACTTTCCTGTGCTCAGAATTAAATGCAAGGTGCATTTCTCTGAGTGGAGATGTGGAGAGGCTGGTCCTGTGCTCATGTTTGGTTTGACTTTTTTTTTTGATTTTTTTTTTTTTTTGGTGAGCTGTTGAGCTATTATTGATGCACACTCACAAGTGAATACATATCTGTGAGAGCCCACCTGGCTTACTGAATAAACTCACAAGTCTGGTGGGTAGAAGAGAGACCAGCATGTCAAGCTTCAGATTGCTCCTCATTCAGTGTAAAAATGTGAGCAAATTATTTAACCTTTCAGTGTCTTTATAATTCCTCCTCTTTAAAACAGGCATTGAGGAATTTGGTTCTGGAAGGATCTTTTGCTTTTTAGATAGAGGCGTTGTAGAAGGAAAGAGCACCTCTTCAGATTCCTGTGAGCCCAGCTCTGCCAGGTCAGCTTTTGCTCAGTCAGACTGATGCTCTTTGTCAATTATGTCAATGTTAAGCAGAAAAAGAGCCCTAACTAACTAGTCCGTGGGTAAGGGTGGGGATTGTGGCCTGCAGATTTGTTTGTTCTCTCTGTTTGCTGACACTTGAACTTAAGTAGGTACATCCTGGAGAAGAGCATTACTGAAACTGTGTTTCCTGGTGTTTTAGGAAGTATAACCTTCCACACTCGGCTACATCTCTAAAAAGCTGACTGGTTTTGGTTTTTAATTCTAGCTGTATTTTGAAAAAATGACCTTTCATTGAAGGTGAACTTTTACAAAAAATATACCTGTACAGATTTTTCAAAGCCATGCACAGTAGTAGGGAACAGAGTCCTGACTTTTCTGTAGGATAATCTTAAAGAAAAACAGTAGAAATAGGTATCCCAAACTATAAAATACTGTAAGTTCTCAGTAAAGTCTTTTCAACTCTTTTTTTCCCACCTAAAGAGAGACTTTTCTATAATCCTTTCCCATATATACATGGATTTATTTTTCATTGTTATTTTTATTAAAAGAATTGTGTTTCAAGAACTGCTCAATCAACAGGGCTTAAACAAAGAATTAATGTCTGAATTGTCATCATAATGTAATTTTTAGGCTGAAAATCCTTCTGGTATGGGATGCTTGTAGCCTAAAAGCTTTCTGCTATATAAGGAAATGGATTTTATTTAACTTTTTCAGCTACGATCTATGTGCACGAGAGAGGAGCATCCAAATTCAGACTAAGAATAGAAACTTTTTAACTGCATTAATGAGCTTCTGCCATAGCTCTCTAACTAGTAGTCAATAGTACAGTCTTTGCGATTACTCATCTCTGCTTTCACAAAGGATAGAGGTCACAGGTGTGTTTTCTCAGTCATTTTAATATATTAGTGTCTTTTTGTTTCAAAATCCACGGTTGCAACTGTTTGGAGGTGGGCTTTGCTCTCTCTTCCCCTTGGTTTTTCCTCCCACTGTGTTGGTTCACCGAACTTTTGCGATGAAGGCTACGGTGAGGCTCTTGCCTCAGGGTACTGTCGGTCCCACGATTTGTGAAATCCCAGTCCATGCCTGAGCATCCCGTGTTTTCCAAAGTGGATGGCAGGTCTAGTTACTGAAGACCCAGCTGCCAGGTAACACATGCAGCTCAAGTTCCTGATCCTTTGTGCGTTCCCCTTCAGCGCAGTGGGCTGTGCTGGCGTCTATGCGCAGTTGTACCAAAATCAGCTCTTGAGCTCCCCGGCGCAAGCAGCTACGCCGAGTGGTGGGATCCAGCTTCCTGAGATCAATTCCTCTGGCACCAAGGGGGCAGCTGGTGGCTCCTGAGCTGTCTCTGAGCAAGTGGGACACAAGGTGCAATGGAGTAGAAGCAGGCAGGCTGAGTCTGGCCCTCTGGCTTTGGCAGCTGTCTGACTCTGAAGCCGGATGATTTTCTGGGGTAAGAATGGGCTTCCCTTAGGGCTCTATCCACAGAAGGGGTAATACTGCTATGGGGTGTTTACTTATGGATGTAGTGTTTAGCTATATTAGCATTTCACTGGTGCTTCAGGGAAATGAAACCAATTGTGCCCCATATTGACCTGCACATTATACCTTCCTGGTCTAGGGAAGCGAGGTGTAACTCCACTTTCCTCGCAGCCCACACTCCCTCCCCACTGACTGGAAAACACTGAGACAGTGTGTAAAATGCTTTGGTGGGCTAAGGCACGGTACGAAGGTGCAGTGCTGTGCTGAGCTGTATGTGAGCCAACCCCTGCCTGTGGGAGCCCACCAAACCTCTTCTCGCTGGGTAATGAAGCACAACAGGCTGCTTCACACATCCGCTGAGACGCATTTCTTGTACTTCCAGTGCTTCACATTGATTCCTCTGTTTTTACTTTTCACTGTAAATCGTCAGTGAGTCCCTTGGTATTGGGGGATTTAAGCGGTTTCAAACCCCGCAACAAGAGACTGGACCTACAAATCCATGGCTCAGGTGAATGTGATGGTTGGGTCAATGTGCAGTTCTCTACAGCAGATACTACTATTATGCATAAAGGACACTTAAAAGCAAAAAAGAGCTAAAAATGCTATGAACAACTTTTGCCTCCCCCTCTCCCCCAATAATGTCTGGCTCTGCCTGTCTGTAGACCACTGGCCAGAGAGATTTGGGGAGGAAGTGGCAGGACATGAACAAGTAGGATCAAAATGGGCACCCCATGCTGCTGCTGGCTTTGCGCGCTGTGGGCTGGTTTTCCCCTGAGAAAGCAGCTGTGCTGCCCTTCCTTGCGGCTGCCACAGGGCCATTTGGGGTGAGTAACGGGGTGACAGTGGTGGCATGGCATAGTGTGGTGCGATGTGCCCCCCCATGATGATGGCAGAGAGCTGCAGATCCTCTCTGGCCTTCCTTTCTCCGCAGTTTCCCCTGGGCTCTTTCACACTGGCAATGGGGCTGCCGTGGCTTTGGGCAGGAAGGAGGAGGCATCTAATCCAGCCCTGCAAACCTGTCCCGCATCGCTGGCACGGGATAGCCCAGAAACTCCCCTCGCTGTTTCCCTTCTCATCCTGTAAAATGCACAGCTTTTGAACTGCTCCTTCCTCCTCCGTGCAGAAAGCACAAAAGCTCCCCATCAGTTAGACCCACACAGAGCAGACTCACAGCACCTCAAGTTATAGGGTGTTACCTATGAATAGAAGAGTTCAAATGGAGCCACAGGCAAAGCTTGGCATTGTGGACGACGGGGTATGTGTAATAGGATTGGAAACGGGTTCCTGCCATTTTGCTCTAGAGTAGCTCAGCTCCATAACAGCAGTATTATTGAAGCTCAAGGACAAGCAACGTGACCCATGAGTTTAACCTGCTTTGGCTCACAGCAAGTGCCGATGAAAGTTTGTTGTGCCAGTGGCTCTTGGCACTGTATATATAGTACATACTTATCAGGGAAGTGCAATACAGTAATGGCTGCATTTAACACTCAGGCCCCTTTGCTAAAAAGTTAATTTTCCTGGAAACAAATTTAATTCCCATTTATTCAATTCCTTAAATTTATTACCAGAGGTGGTAGGAGCTTGTTCGTATAGGGAAATCTTGCCAGTCGTACTCATATAATTATAGCAGGATGGTTAGAAACATCATTCCTTGCATAGATGCTTTTATTCCAGTGTAATAGTGACTTTTTGACAGAGCTTATATGTCTTCAAATGACAAAAGTAAATTAAGAAGTGTCTTTTTACTTCAGGAGTCATACTGGAATATCTCTACCTAACTTAGCTTTCTGTTTTATGCTGCTATAACTTTTCTGGGTGGCACAGATAGAGATGCCCATTAATAGTCTCCTTGATAAAAATGATACTACTGAGAAAGGCAGCATGCCTACCTCAGCCACAGATTCTTCTCTTGCTTTTGAAGGAATCATCATTTAATCCACCTATGTGTGTTCATTTACCGTTTTCTAAACTCTAGGAAAACCTATTTTTTTTCAAGTCTCCCAGGGTGCTCCCAGATTTGAGTCATTAAACTTCAGATCTGTGAATGGAAGGCACTATTAGCTTTACTGCTTGATTGTATTATATTATTATTTTTATTACTGTGGTGGTTCTTTAACAAACACAATGCTTTATAATCTATATCCTAAAGAAATCCCATTTCACAGAGAAAGAACTATATGCTGTAGTTATGAGCAGGGTTGCTATTAAACACCAGGCTGTTGCTAATTTTCTGCCGCCATCCAGGATCTCAGACGCATCCCCTTATTTTGCTACCTGTGACTGGGAGCAATATTGAAGAGTGACTGCAACAGGAAGAACAGCATCTCTGAGTGGCTCCTACACCACACCTTTAAAAGGACACGTGGATCCACAGGCAGCAGCCTTTACAATAATGAAGGCTGCTTCCCTGTGGATTTGTGTCTTTGGGGAAGGTCAGGCATGATCTGCATCTTGGTGGGTTCTCGGATGTCTAATAAGGGTTGTACTTGGAAGGTATGTTTGCTCTCAGGGAAGCTACTAAGAGGGTGGTAGCCTGGCTTTCCTCCTGCTTCGTTGTGCAGAAGCCTCCTGGATCATGGCTGAACAGGGTGTTCATAAAGCCAAGTTTTCTCCAACCCTGTGTAGAAAAGCCCCTTTCATTTCAGCATGAATGTGATTTGGACAATCTGGAGTAATCTAAGGCCACTTTAAATTCTCTTTCACTATATTGGTGTAACTTCATGGTCTTCTGTGGAGTCCCTTGTCATTTATGCTGATATAAAGGAGAGATGAATCGGTCCCGATGTGCTTTGCTGATTGGGAGGAGACAAAATTAAACACAATGTTAGTGTTGCCTCTTCCTTCCTATCCCCATTTCCCTGTGGTTATCCTGTTAAGCAATTCAGAGTAGCTCATTTTCTTTGACTCTCCTCTCTCACCCATTTTACACTCTTTGCATTATCTCCTTTTAATAGTCATGATACTGTTGCAAAGGGCCTATTAGAAACACAGCAGTTTGATAGCCATGTCATTTGAACTTATCTGGGTTTCTATTTAATCTCTGCTCATGGTATGTCATGATGAAGAATAATGCAGGAGAAGATGACGTGTCTCTTATTCAGTAGCATCAATCTCTTCCTTCATTCTTCTCCCTATAGTAGAATGAAACAAGGATAACAAAGTTTAGATCTTGTCTCTTTTGATTGCTTAATTCATTTTATAGCTGTGTATTTGTAACGTGGCTTTGACAGGTATATCTCTGGGAGAAACTCTGACCCAGTTCTTGTCCGTATGGGCAGAATATTGAATATTCTTACGGATGCACTTCCTTTATCATGGGAATTTTTTGTTCTTGCAATTCATTTTATTGTCTGTTAAGTTCTTTGTGAGCAAGGTGACGTTAACAGGATCACAGTCAGCAGGTAGAATGGGGAATTGTGAATATGGTGCAATGCGGTTCATTGTAAAGCAGTAGGCAGGTTTCAGAGGTGTTCTGTCTTAAGGCCACATGTTTGTTCCTCAAGTACCTGTAATCACATTGTAGAGGAACATGGGTTTAGTAGATGCATTAAAATAATGACTTCTGTTATATAGCTCCCTTTTTTTT
>VYZM01022803.1:27298-54756 GCA_013398915.1 Dromas ardeola | reverse complement strand
TTTTTCCCCATGTGGTTCTGGTCACTTCTGTCTACTATGATAAGTGACATCCCAGGAAAGTTAACTCATCTGCAAGATCAGCCCAGTTTTTCAGGCAGAAGTCTGAATTATTTAAATTAAACTTCAGAATCATGCCTGATTTTTTTTGGAATTTCACGAAATGAACCTTCTTGTTTCTAGTGAGTCATTTATAAGAAAATGAGATTAATGTAGACAAGCTGATCCCGAGTGAGCAGCGTCGAATAATTTATTTTTTTTTTAATTTCTAATTTATAGTTTTAAAGGTAACCTGCCCACCTACATGAGTATGGTGAACAGATGATACATTTCAAGAGTAGATACGTTCATTCTCACTCCTCCTCTGAAGCCTGTGAAGTTACATCAGAAAATAATTTGGACAAGTACATCCGAGCAGTCCTTTTGTTTAATAAGTATCTGCAAAAGAATTTGGTATTCCCTTTCTCTTCTTGTTCCCATTCTTTCTTCTCTTTGTTTGTGTTTTAAATAACACCTCTTTGTATCAATCTGTTGCTAGAACTGGTGTTCTCGTCTTCAGTAACACTTTCTGATGGCAAACCCTCTGCAGCATTAATGCACAAAAATCTTTGTTGTGAAACAGCTATGTTGTATGTTTGTGTGTATATAGCAACCCTGATGGCCCTCAGCCACAAAAGCATAAAAATCAAAAGCTGATGTACGTGCAGCATTGCTGACACAAAACCAAAGAAAAGGAAGAATCTGGAAAATGAAGGCAGTGCATACCTTCCACCCACATGTCCATCCCTTACCGTTACTGCAAACTCCCCGCACTTAATTAATGGAGAGAAAGCTTGCCCTTCTGCACTCTCGTCACTAGCTCCTTCTCCTTCCCCACAGAAAACGCAGGCAGTGCTACGGCACTGAGTTGTAGCAGAAAAGAAGGGTGTGCAGGAGCAGTAGGTAATTGGAATGGGGGAAGGCTGATGCTGCTGTGGAGCAGAACTGAGGCTAGGATTCATGGTCTGTGATTCATGATGCTTGTGTTCGTCGTAAAATACCCTCTTGTAGGTGGAGGATTAGCAAGCATGTATTGTTTAGGTGGTTGTGTTAGCAATGCTGAAGGCATGGTGATTGTTGTTTCACAGTGCATGATAATTTCCTGAGTTTATTGGAAGGCAGGTCAGTGAGGAGGGTTCCATCGGGCAAAGATTTTCCACTAGCGAGAGCAGAGACAGGAGGAGAGCTTCGTCTCCCTAGTTTGCCCAGGCCCTTGGAGTGAGACCTTAAGATGATGCAATGCTAAATGGCACAGTCGGTTCCCTCCCTTCCCACCCGGTCTCTGCTAAAGTTGTACAGGATCAGTCCTGGGTCAAGTTAGGGACTGGGGGTAAAGTAGAGTTACTAATAAAAATGCAGCTTCCCATGAATCTTCCTTTACTAGAAGATAAAACTGGACCTCAATAAAGAACATATGTGAATTATGACTAAAAATTTTCTGTAATTCCAACTGGTTTTAGAAGCCCTTGTTGTAGGAAGTCTGCTCTGTCAGGATGTATGAGGTTTCTGTCTTTCTATGAGGTTCTTCCTGGAGCAGGATGGAAGACAGACTATAATTTTTCTTTTACTTACTATTGTCGGGGCAGGAGAGAGAGGCTAATGACCAACAAAGTGTGGGTTTCCAAAGGAAGACCAGCATCTAGAGACCAAATGGGAAGGCCTCATATGAAAAAATATGAATAGACAAGAACAAAGGGAGTTACTAAATTCAGCAGTCTAGTCATATTTTAATATAAAATATATGTGCTGAATTCATGTGTGGGAAGCATATGTATTTTGGCAGTTGTATGATGCATGGAAAATGGATATGTGAAAGCTTAGTACAATATTATGGCTCCAGGTCCTAAGTCAGTGTGGTTGTCAGGCAAAAGTCCACCTTTCAGCGAGCGTGTTGTTCCTGTTGACTCTATGGGTCCTTGTGTGCATACAGGCTGAACATGACCTTGGCTGCTTTGTGGGGTATTAGTCCAGTTCATTGTACAAAGTGCATGTCATGCTTCCCTGTGGCTAAAATACAGTAACATCCTATCACATATGGGTGATTCATAGCTGATGAAGGCCGAAAGACTTCTGTGCTTGTCTAATTTGGCTTCCTACAGAGGAGACTGAACCATGTTTTCAAACCGTGATACAGCTTTTAAACTCTAAAACTGTAGCAAAAGTCTACACCATAAGTGAAAGGTTTTGGTTCTGTGTATGGAGGAAGGACTGAGCAACGTGACTGTATATGTGGTGTCTGCAGAATTGCGTGCAGCTGCAGATCATTGGCATTGTATTTCTGTGTATTTTCTTATGAAAAAGCAGTTCCTGCACAGTGAGCAATTGGCCTTTTTAATTGTAAACTCCTGTTTATTGTTGCCGTGGGTGTTTTTCCTATTTGAACCACAGCTTAATGGTTCAGGAATCTCTCTCGCGCAGGTTAGGATCTGCTTTCTTTCTATTGAATTAAAAAGACTTGAGTCCGGCTGTTGCCCTCTGGTATGACACTACTGCAGCCTCTGTCAGTGAGCTCTGCTCACCCACGTGACGGTCTGGTGAGCTCGGCGCTGATTTGTATTTTGTTCCATCAGTGGGAAAAAGTAATCGCACATTTAACTGTCTTCATGAATAATAGGCTCCTTTCTCACTGAATTCTTTTGTTTGTAAGTTTTTTGTCTGAATTTTAACTAATATTGGGCAAGTAACTCAATATGCAAACAGATTAATATTTTGTGAGCAAGGCTTGTCATTGGTTTTGTTCTGAACAATTTTGCTGGGAAAATATTCTCTTTTATGAGGATATGAAACTGATTAGCATGCTGCCCCCATGGTAGCCTAACTCATCGGCAGAATTATTAACTAGAGCTCACTGGTAATTCTCATACTAGGTAATATGTAAGTATGAAGTAGACTTGATTATGGTAATGGGCAAGCACTAAAAGAAGCTCAGTGTCATCCCACTCTTCTAATTTCTTAAATGACATAGCTCCTTGGTATTTAAGTTTTGTGTCCTCTATTAAAGAAATGACCTTTCCCTCCTGAAGTGCAGACTCAGTGTTGTTTGGAGCAGAAGCAGTGAAAAGCGTTCTGTAAAATTAAGAGAAAAGGTAGGAAGTGAATTTAATATGATCTTCACTGAACTTTAAGTGAGAGAGAGAGAGAGAGAGAGTGTTTTCGGACTCCTCCATGCATCCCTGTTCCCACAGTGATGGCATGATACCAACCGATGCTGTATTTGACCAGTCCAACCCTGGGTTAGGTGTTGGCTACGCTTTCTATTGCAAGGATGCTCTACTGAAGGACTGGTGTCTATCCATGTTTGTGGATGTGTATAGGAAGCTCCTACCCAAATATTAGGAACAACACAGAGACGCTTGTTTATATACGTAAGTCACGAGTAATGCACGTTGTCATCTCAAGTCAGCTGGCCATCCTGGTATTTGGTGGGAAGCAGAAGGGGTAGGGAAGACGTATAAAAATTTGTTCAGGGGATTTGTTTGCTTCCCCCGTCTTCAAATGAGGACCGTGTTTCACACCCCGCCTCGTAGGATGTTGTACTGGTTTTGCCTGGGATAGAGTTAATTTTTTTCATAGTTGATGAGTATCTGTATTTTGGATACTGCAGAAGTAATAATACTGCATTTCTCCATGCTGGCTAAAACTCCCAGTGACAAATACTGGGCTACCCGAGCTGCTGTGTTTGTTTTTCCCCACGTGGGCTGTGCAGCACCATACCCCCTGAGCGCTCCCCCAACAGTTAGTGGGAGCAGCAGCCGCAGCATTTGGATGGAGGTCCCTGAGCAGGCTGTGTCAGAGGGAACTCAGCTGCTTCTGCAGGAGCTGCTGTCACATGTATGGGATGTCGTGTGGAGACCATTGCCTCTCTTTAAGGACACCCATCCACAGGTAATGATCTCCAGAAACTTGAACTTCAGATTCATGTAGTAACATGATAGTGGTTTTAAAAAAGAAAGGGAGAAAATAAGTTTCTTCTTATTTTTTTATTCTGTCATCTGATCCACATATGTTGAAGACATTGATTTCATGAAACTTCGGAAAATATCCTCTAAAGGCATTTTTTTCCTTTCTCTTGGAGCTCACATGTAAAAAAAAAAGCCCACACTGAAGCCTCTTTTGGAGGTAGATAAAGCTCACTTAGCTTTCAAACAAAGGAGGTAGCAGAAAATCCTATCAATTGATGAGACTTATTTTCTTTATTCTTCTTTATAGTTACAATTTTGACTTTTAGTGAATTTCTTTGTTTCAGAAAGCATTCACCTTGAACTGCCCTGACTGGGAGTGCAATGGGCAGGTCAAACTCACCTCTGGATGTCAGGCATTGGGTAGTGTGGGCCATCACAAACCACCTCCTGTTCAGTTTTGTTTGCTGTCTTCGGGGGTTTGGTTTGGAGTTTTTATTAAGTTGGAGAAAATGACTGTCTTTAATGCTCCTGCCTTTCCAAAACCTCAACAAAAGATCAGAATGTGCTTAAAAATGTTGTTGCACATTCAGTCACTGTGAGTTAAATAAATGTATCAGACCAGCCACTATTTAACTTTCTTCTTGTTTAACTGAAAGTCTGGGACTTAAAAATCTTTCAAAGTTGAGCGTTGTCCATTTTTTTCCTCTGTAGAATGGCCCTATGAGATAGTGAGTCACCCTATATAAAAATACTCACTTTTATTGAGCTGTTTGGAAAATGTGGCAGTGCATTACCTGAAATGCTTACTTGTCTCGAGAAACAAAACTAACCAGCCTCCCCAGACTAGCAGTTCTACTGAGCCAGACAATAAGCAAAAGAAAAGGGTTGCCCATGAAAGGAGGCTCGCAGGGTGCAAGAGCTAGCTGACATGAAAAAAGGATGCAATGGCTCCTTGTGAGCCCCTGGTGTCTCAGGGAGCCGGGGAGAACGGGCTGGCACCACAGGGACCCGGGAGGTGGGCTGGCTGCATCCATCGTGTGCCGGCAAGCGGGGAAATGATGAGCATTGGGGTGCGCAGCCCCGTTACCCCACAGCCTTCACGATCCTTTCAGCGTAGGAGATGTGTAATCATCATTTGTCGGTTTAATGGGGTACACTGCTGGGACTGCAATCCAAGTATTGCCAGCCAAGGGGAAATAACATTAAAGGTTAAGAGTGCAGAAAATAGTCAGGTCATTTGCAATTTAATTCGTTACAGAAAAGGAGAACAAAGTCCTGAACTTTCCAGACCGGAAGGGGTTTTTTGTTATGGGCAAGCTCAGATTTCTGAGGTATTTTCATTCCCTGATGCAATATTTGCCACTGGTGTTAAATGATGATACTTTTATGACCACTAAACTGAATGAAACCCATTTAGACTGTGTATATTGAAAGTAAGGGAATGAATCATTTAGGATTCAGAGCTGATGCAAAGGGATTGTGGGTTTTGTTTTGCTTTTTTTAATATCCTACCTGTAAAGAGGTAGGAACAAGTACTGTACTGCCAGTTGTCATTCATTACGGAAGTTGCTGAAGCTCCCCATCATCACCAAATGTGAGTATCTCTAATGCTAGAGGCTTAGTCCTGACAACATCTTCACAAGGTTGAGAAGTACCATTAGCCTGGTTGTAAAGAGTGTTAAAACAGGGATTAAATCATACTGGAAGTCTCTTGCAGAACCATTAACTGGATCCAGTTTGAGGCCTCAGGTGTCAAACCTATCTTCTCCTCAGTGCTTTGCCTTTTAAGCCACTTTCACCTGAATTGCTTCTGAAAAACTTAAACACTTGCCACTTTTAACAACACGATCTCTCCACCTGATGAAGTTGGTGACATCACCTAATGATGATACAGGGGAAATGGAAGTACTAACCAAATAAATACATGTGGGAATGAAACCGGCAGATGTTCTTCCTCCCCCAGGCTTTGAGTTGGCAATCAGAAGAAGGTCAAATGTGTGTGCTGCTCCTGTCTGCACCATATCTGAGCTGCAGAGCTCCTACAAAGCACAGAAGTCTGCAGTGTAAGACTGCCCTTGTTGCTGTCCATGCCTGTGTTGCCGGAGCACAGGAGGCTATTGCTATGGCCTTTGTCTCAGCATTGATTTACTATGTGCTGTTGGACACAAGGTAACCCTTTGTGCCTTTACAAATTTAAAATATATTGCCTTTACCTGAACTTTTGCTGTTTGACTTGTTAGTGTGTGTAATCGGTAACCCTGGGTCAACCAGTGGGTAATACCTTCCCCCACCAATGTAATGGTACAGTATGCATGAGCCCTAACATAAGTGCAGGGAACCTAAAGAACCTTTCACGTGTCTCGCCGGGAATATCTTCTTTGAATGTGCTTGTCTGTTACAGGCTGGACTGGAATGTACATCCTTTAATTCATTTCACTGCAACAAAAATATTCAGAGGAACTGAAAATATAGAACACAGTCTCCCGACAGCTCTTTATTAAATGCAGGGGTCTCAAGTGATTTGTTTTAATTTGTTTAATAGTTTTGAGATAATTCTGGGATCTTCTACTGATTGTACATGCAAATACTGTAGGGATTCTTTGCGGAAGTTGCTTTGGAATGGTGTTGGTATAGTAATGTGTGGAGGTTTAACTACCTTCTAGTTTGAGACTATCGCTTATAACTTCCTCACTCTTTTCAAAGCAGTGATTACAAAGACTTAAGAAAAGGCAGTGCCAGCTTAGCTGGGGCCTAGCATTTAGTTGTTGAGCTTAATTTAGAACCTTGGTTTACAAAACTAGTCTGAAGCAAATTATTGTAAAGTCTTCATTTTTCAGGGAATAGGGAAAGGGCCAGAAATTAGGTTTAAAAACTTACAAATGTTCCCTTTAATCTTGCTAAGCCAAACTGAGGAGCCCTGTGCTATCCCCTTGTAGCCAGAGCATAAAATGAGCCATCAACAGAAAGACAAATTGTCTAGACAAGAAAGATTGCAGAAACTCTTCTATGTGAAATATCCCAGAGGCCAGGCCGGGCTGGGTGGTAGAACTGAACAAAAGTCACTAAATCCACAAGGAAGGCTTTTTGTGTGTTTGCAGCAGATATTTTCTTGGTACGCACCATATTGTCTTCCAGGTTTTGTATAAAAACTTGCTGCCATTCGGCTAGGTATGTCAGCTTCAATTATACATAGCTTGGTGTAAAATAATAGTGTTTTCTGGGGCTTGGGTTATTTTGGGGTTGGTGGTTTTTTTTTTTTTGGTAGAGTTTCATTCAGTTTATATTGCAATATCCCTGCCTTGTGATCCTTTGGATCACCAAGTTTAACATGATTTTAAAACTTGACTGATTAGTTTTAGACTGCAGCTCAAGCACTAACTATTACCATGACTTTAAAACAATAAAACATTCAAGAGGAATTTTTCTGTCTGCATTTATGATAAAAAAGAAAAAAGAAGAATGCATAAGCATATAGCAACCACTGTTAGCTGCCTTAAATGAAGAAACTGAACAATTAATGATTTTTTTAGAGCATTTATTTCATTTTGAATTGCTGTATTCAGTGCAAAAATTTCAAGTGGACACATGTAAAAAGCTGAAATAGCCCTTGCCTTGTTCAGATATTTCATATACCTCAATTTTTGATATCAGACAACCACAGCACAATGTGATTGGATGCTACTTCCATTTTACTCTTTTAAGTACTTGGGTTTATAAAGTGTTCTCTCCTTATTGCCAACAAGTAGCTTCTAGCGTTCTTTAATGCTGTTCTCCTCTGAACAGAGAATGGGAGGCAGAACCTGCCAGGCTCATCAGATCAGGGACTGAGTGGCGGAGGGAAGTGAAAAGATGGGTGAACACAGGGAATATAGGAGCAGAGGCAAGTATCTCTGACGATGACAGCAAGACCACGTGAATTTTTTCACATTAAAAGGAGCCAGAAACAGATGAGGGATTCGAGGAAGAAATTCTGCTGCTGCATTAGTAGGAATGATGCTAGCAACAGCACTCAGCATGACCGTGATAGAAGTGAGCACATCTTTGAAATCCGCTGATGGTGTGTGCTCATCGTTCCCATTGGCCAAACCACAATTGCTTCCCCGGCCCAAACCCAGGCACTTGCTGTGTGACTTGAGATAAACTGGAGCCTTTCCGAGCTCCAGGTCTCATGTGTGTAACAGCCGCCTTTGGGAAGTGCCAGGAGAGCCTTGCCTGAAGAGTGCAGTGCAAGGGACACTTGTATTTGATGTAAATGATCAACGAATTATGAAGACAGAGCCCTGTTGGTGCTTTGCTCCTCACCAGCTCCAGGGAAGGGTACAAACCCTCCAGATTTAGATCTCTGCCTCCTTGCTCCCACTCTTTAAATAGAAAGCTTTCCCAATGGTGATAATCCATGGGCTTTTTAACATACTGGCTACAGAATCAGGCTCATTTCTTAAAATTACTGTTAATGAATGAAGTGGATTATTCAGTAATCCAGTCCACATGGAACCTGATTAAAAAGCAAAAATCCCTGAATATCTGTTAGGTGAGATCTGTTGGTTCCTCGCCTGAACCAAGACCAACAGCTAATGCATAAAAATGAATTTGACCTGATTTACGCTTCATAATTCTGTAGTGACTCACTAATTAAATTTCACAATTCCAAGTGTACCCGCTGGCTACTCATAAATATCTCAAAGGGTTTAAAAAAAATGTAGGTGTTAGCCTTTTAGGAAGATAATGTCAGCCTATCTTCTAAAATCTTTATTTGCTAAATGCTGGAACTATGGTGTCTGTTTCCAAATACTTGGAAAATACTTCTACAAATAGTGAATGAGTCACATTTTTCATTTTTCATCTCTAGGTAACTCATGCTGATGTAGTGCTTCATCTCCCTCTAGCCCTAAAACATGCTTGCTTACCCCTTGTTCAGGACCACTTTTCTGCTCCTTGCGCTCATTAGTTCACCTGAAAATGATGTCAGCATCGTTAATATTTATTTCCTCACATAGGGAATAAACTCGTTCATTTTTACACACTTTCCAATGAATGCTTGCTTTGTTATCTCTCAACGAGCCTGGTTTGCTCTCTCATTTTTCAGCTTTTTGTTGTGTTTATTTCTCATGCTACTATCATCTCAGTGGGCTTAGCCTACCCTTTTTTTCACTTCTTTGTTCAAAATTCTTTCTGCTGCTGCTTTTAGAAGGTTGGATAGAGCTAAAAGGAGAGACTGGGAGTTTACAATATGATTTTACCTCTGAGTGTGATCTTCACAAATGCCTACCCTGTAAGTTTCCCACATAGTGTACTGGAGTCGGAAGGTGGCGGATTTACTTGGAATTCAGACAGTGCTGTATTTTTTGTACTTCATCTTTCTATCCTGTTGTCCTCCCCCATTTCCTTTCTGGAAGACATCCTAGTGCTAAAATAAAGTCTTATGCTCCAGGGCTTCATCTGGCTGCCCACAGGGGTTAGGAAGGATATTTCCCTCTGATGCACAGTTAGCAAGATATGTTCTGGGGGGTGTTTTTCTCCTTTTGACTCCTCAAAGACAGGCCACAGTTGTTGATGAGAGACCAGATAGGGTAGAGAGGAGAGGGAGTTCTCATTTTAAGATACCCATCTAGTGTCTCATCGTCTTATACCTCATGTGAAACTGCTATCAGATTTGGATCAGCCGGGAGAAAAAAAAATATTCTCTTGGTCACTCAGCTGAGACCTGGGAAGCATCTTGATTTTTCTCTCAGGGACAGGTATGTGGATCACCTACAAGGAATGTGTGGTCTTATCACACCTGTGGCTGCAAGTATTTGAGCTCCTTCTTCCCTTCCTGCTCAAGGTTTTGCAGCATGCAGATTGCTTGGTTGGCTGATGAATGAATTGCTTTATTATAACCAAAATCATTATTCTCAATAGAGAGGGCAGTAGTGAAATTTAACAGCCAGTGATGAGCAGGAGGTTGCGGTAGATCAACTTGTGGTCTCTTCTAGCTTTAAACACTATGAAGGCTCCCTCCAAAACTGATGCCATTATTACTCCATAGGTTAGCTGGCAAGGAGAGGATTTCAAGGCAAGCATCCAGCACCCACCCACAGATTGTGTTGGCTCTGAGCCTGGCAGCTTGAGTCCCTTCCAAAATGCATCCAGGATCTTCTAGTTAGGAATGCAGCATATTGCTGGTTGTGACACAGATACAGCTGAGTTTACTCCACGTCTTATCTGTAACCTTTTAACGTTTTCACATGGCTTACTCATTTGCAGAAGCTTTTGTAAACCTGAAAACAGAAAACAGCATGGGCTTTATGCAGCTACTGCTGTTTTCCCTGATTTAAGATGTTCCCGGTCTTGCCTCTGGGTATCCTTCATGTTACTTTCAAACCTCCAGGGGTCTGCTGTTGTTGCTTTCTGGCCCGCACCCTTCATTTTTCTGGGCAAACCTCCCTCTAGCCTGTTGATGTCGTTCCTAATTGCCCAAAGGAATCATTGCTGAGCAATGTGAGGCATTTCCTTCCCTCTTATTAAAAAGCACCAAAATAAAACTTAGTCTTTCATAGCAGTGGCTAAACCCACCACATCTTTAAATTGTATTACGGCTACAGCATTTTGGACTGTTGCTGTGAAGCAATAAGGTGTTTTAAATCAGGTTTTCATTAATCTCTCCTGCTCCCTGACATTCATGCACACTGTATGTACATGCATGGAAGCTCAATGAAGTCTTCTCTACCTCAATATTCCCCTGGCAAAAAATTGCTTGTGCCAAGGTCTTGTGACTATGGCATTGTAGCCACAGGGAGGAGACCACTGTGCTACGATTTGCATCCCAGGGACAGAGATTGCTCCTAAACTGCAGTGAAGAAACGTCAATTGAAAATGGTGCTTCTAAGGTACTTAACTCTGTGTCCCCTGTACTGACCACTTGCTATTTTTTTTCCAGAATTGCCTTGAAGTAACCCAGAGCAGAGATCTGTCGTGCTAGTTTGTCATACTGCTCGAACGCAGAACAGTAGACTGTCCCTGCTTCAAAGCCCTGACAAGAAAACTGGTAAATACATAGTCTAAACAAAGTATAAAAACCCCATAAAGCTAGGTTCACACAACTGCTACTTCATAGCTGTACAAGTCAAGGCTCTTCTTAGTGAAAGAGAAAAAAATAATTGCAGTAAAATTCTGGTGACTTTTTAAGGAAATGTATGGTGGCTGCTGAACACAGTTTGCTCTCATCACTGTCAAACTCCAGGACTGTCCCTGGGGTTCTGCTGGCCTAGCAGAGATAAAAACTGAGAAATGGATTGTTGGGCCATTACTATAGATTTCTCTAGTACTGTTAAAAAAGTGCATGAGGCTTTATAAGTCCTTGAAAATTAGCTTTCATAGGTGTTAGCACTTTCCTGCAGTCAGATGCTTTGATTGATTACACCCTCTCATAAAACTTCTCCATGAAAAAAAAATCCAGTTCTTGACAACCAGTTAATAACTGAAGGTCAGTAAACTGGAAGGAGGAGTTTTGAGATTCTTCTCGGGGTAATGGTTAGCAATAATCAATCTCCCAAAAGTTAAAGTTACTTTTCAGGTGGGAGGTTGGGATTTCTCTTTGTAATAGAAATTCTGTCCCATGAAAATGCCATCAAGACGCTGAACTCATCCCAGCTGTGGAAACTCCAGATGCTCCTCACCAACAGCTTTGAGACTGGCAGGCCTGGACTGAGATTTAGGCACAGAAGCAGTGTTATGGCCCTGTTTTCTTCCACTCTGGCTGGAAGGACTCTTAAAAATGAAGAGAGTTAAGTCTGCAAGCCAATTCAGCCCCAAGTTTCTTCTACTGAAATTACTGAGAAGGCTTATTAATAATTCTTCGTTCTAGAGATGTGTTTTCAAAGTATGGTTTCCCTGCCTTTTATAGAAATGAATTGCAACCATTGATGCCCTACAGGCAACCAGGAACCCATCAGAGCACAGAGAAAGGTTTGAGCTGTACTTGACAGAAACATCTCCCTGTGAATGAAATGAGACCCCTTTTCTAAAGGGGTGAGGAGTGCTGTATTGAGAATTACGATATTAATAACTGAATTATTAGTCTTGTTAGCCTCAAGGTGAAATGTTGTTACTAAAACCAGCCTCCTGAGATACCTATTCCCCTCTAGTTTTGTACCGTTGTGCTTATTTTGGTGCTTTACCCTGCAAAGGAAGTTGTTTTGGTATGTTTTTGCTCTTATTTCATGGTTACTGAAGATACCAATTCAGTGATGTGCTACAAACGTGTGCTGCTTTTTTTTGATGCTTGACTACTATGTTGGTGCAACCCATTATGCATTAGTTGTATGGTTTCACATTGCCATTGGGGACTGCTCAAGGAATAGGCAGGAGAGTGAATTGTGCCTCTGTCACAGCACTCTTGGTTCCTTCCCCCTTCACAGCAGGTCAGGAGCCATCCTCACCTCTTGTTCTTGTCCCTGGCCTCTGCGCCTTCCCTGCCTGCTTGCCCAGAGTGCTTTTCCCAGCAGTGTAATTGCCCCCACCGGGAATATCCTCAGAGGGTTTGGTGACAGACTCACTGGAGTAGAGGGTTGCCCAGTGGTCTCCACACAGGCCCTCCTGAGTACTTCCATTATACACATAATTGAGTGACCTGTGCATCTTTACTCTTTTCTGTACGTTAGGAGGGGAAAAAATAGTCATCACAATACATTTTGGAGCATATATACATTATCTCCAGTTCAAATTGGAGAAGGTGGGACAGACAGATGTGGTTACCTGCCTGCAAAACTCGAGCAGCACAGTGCTCTCTTTGCTCCTGAGTTAGCAGTGAAATTCAGTGTCTGGTATCTGTGGGAGAGGAACGCCAGATCTGGCATGGTGATGCGGAGAGCATGTAAAATGCAATCATCCCAAGCTTTGAAAAGGATCACCCACTGCAGGTCTGGAGATGCTGGGGAGCCTGGGTTACACTGTGTGCTGCTCCCATGTGCTGGAAGACAGTGAGAAGTTCCTGGTGGATTCTGTTGCCTTCAGTTGGGAGGGCAAAACACCAGTTGTTGTCAAAGAAGGGGTTATCAGACTTTACTTCAGGAAATCACTCCTTGACACAAGCCAAATCTCTAGTTATAATTTCTCAACTCATCCTTTCTGGCTGGAGTTTACTAAGGCAGCTCAGATGTAGCATCTCCAGCAGTGTCCGGAGTTAGCAGGATGTTTTGGTTCTGTTCAGCTCAATCCTCTCATCAACATGCACAGCACTTTTTGATTGAGGTAAAGATGCCCTGAAAAGCTTCCAGCCCAAGTTAAAAGGAGAACAAACAGGAGGGAAGGACAACAGGGAGGGAATGAGAGGGAAGAGGGGTGAAAGTGAATGAAGGCGAGACCGGCATGATTATCAGAAAAGCTAATTCAGATGACTGATGCCACTGAATTTTCCAGATTAATATGAACAAGTTTAAAGGCGTTTTTTTTTTTTAATGTGGCAGAGGCTACTGTTTAAGTCTCATTGAAGTTTTGTGAAGGGGTATAAGGTGGGAGGAAGAGAGAACGAATGCATGCCAGATGGGGTTTAAGAAGAGAAATCCAGGCAGAGAAACAGCATGAAAAGAGCTTGCAAGCAGGCATGTGAGGGGAACACAAAGGGGCTGGAGGGAAGGGGTGAATGGAGACGGGGGAGGGCTGGGGTGAGCAGATGGAGACAGCGAGAAGAGGACGATGGGCAGGCGAGGAAGGGGATTTGCTTGTAAAGAGACCCTGGAAAGTAAAAGTAAGGAGCTTGGCTTTGGCTAAGAGATGGGGGAAGGGAGAGCACAGGGAGCCCCTGGGTGCTGAAGGCAGGTGATGGTGCAGAGCTCGGCACCCCAGGCAAATTTGGGCGGGTCTGGAGGGAAGGCAATCCTCTTTGTGGGGCCAGAGCCCACCTGGCACCCCTGAGACTAAGGCCTTGCTTCAGAGTTGCAGTGGGTGCATGGAGAGAAAGGATGAAGATGTTTAGAGGTACAGGGAGCGAGATTTATCGAAGCCCTTTCTGGGGAATCTTTCATTGCACTGCTCAGCATTGCAGCAATGATTCAAACACAGTCATTAAGACGTTAAAATGAAACAAGGCACCAGCTCCTAGAAAGTCAAACATGCAAAAACTGTCAAGGGGACGACTCAGAAAGAGGAGAAGATAAAGCTCCACGTACAAAAGACATGAAAGACAAGGAGATAAAAATGAGCTCAGTAATGCTCACACCTACAGAAATGGAAAGCAGACATGCCTAAAAGGTTTCCAACATAAAAAGTAAGGTGTAAGGAACTTCCATTGCCTGTTGCTGAGGAATAACTCTTGCATCCTGGTAGAGGCAATGTCTGACTGGCTGCATTAAGAATCAGGGGTAGGCAGCACTAACTGAAAACAGCATCACAACTTGGGTCACCAGTTTTGCCTCATTGTTGTCACCCCTTATTAAACGGAGCCGGGGGGAACAGTTTGGATGACTAGCTAAAATTTAATGGTCCTCCTATCAGCAGAGAGCAGGAGGAGGGAGCAGGGTACTGACAGGATGCCCTCTGAGGGACTGAATGAGGAGGACGGCGCTGTCTCCCAGCATGACTACGAAATGCAGGTTCTTAAACATGAAGATGAGGTCATGAAAAGCTAAAATTTTGGGAGATTTTTGGGATCTTTCTGTGTCCATTTCCATGCGTCCCTTTCAGCTTCTTGTTTACATTTTATTATTCCAGACAGCTTTTTTTTTTTGGTTGCTAACATATTCATTTGGGGGAAGAAAATCGAGGGGGGAAGACAGCTGAACTTTCTAAAAGGTGGAGTATTTTTCCCAGCTGAGCTCAGCTGGCCTTGGTGGCCAAAACTGTCTGGTGGTAACATGCAGCTCCTCGCGCCTTAGCCATGTATATGTTGTTTGCAATCACCACATCAAGCAAATTGTTGCTTGGGGAATTACCTTTTGGATGAGCGTTGGGGTGATTCAGAGTGCGTTCAGTGTTGTGATTCATGGAGCTGCAAAGGAAAACTGATGACTGGGGGCGGGGGAAGGAGTAAGACAGTGAGGCAGAAAATCGATGTCCAGAAGGCATTTGTGAACAGGCACGTTTCAAAGTTTTTTAACAATATGGGACAGAGACATTTGGCAACCGCTACATTTATACGGCATGCTTTAATCTCTACTTTCTGACAATATTTTAATGTTTTGCAAAAACACTATTGCTAACATATGAACACTAATATTTTTAGATCACTTCCTACTCTTAGGTACTGTTACATCACACAGAACAAGTCAAACCAACTGTTCCAGCCAGGTACTGTTTGGGAATGCAGTCTGTTCGTCGGGCTATATTCTGAAGTCCTTATTCATCTTCTGTTCTGCCAAAATTCTTTTTCATGTGAAGTGCTCCAGTGCTCTGGTTAAACCATGTGTCCCCCTTATCCCCAGGATTTTTTTTTTATTTTTTTCCCCCAAGGTTAGGTTTGCTAGTAACACAGAAGAAACCATTACAGATACGGCTATCTTGCCCTGCTTGGAGAAGGTCCATTCTTAGAAACTTTGGAAGAATCTGCAAGACATCTCAGTGAAGGCACCTGTGGAAAGAACTGCTCATGGGAGAGGATTTTTCCTAGCCTCATTCATTGAATTGCTAGCCTAAATTCTGAAACTTAGGTGAACTTCTTTTCTAATTTTAAGCTTAACCTTGCTAGCTGTCTATAAACACTTCATTTTTAAAATAGCAGTGATTCCAACAGCATGGTTACACATTGCATATTCTAAATATTTTTAACCAGTTATACAGTTTTAGCATTTCTGGAAAGAAGAAAACCCTTTTAGTTATTAACCACACTACACTAGCCTGACTCCTCAAGTGTTTGAAAACAACAGATACCATCACCATTCACAAGTGCTTAGGTATACCTCGGTACTTAGTGTTAATTATTTCATTAGTTCTGTGTGTATAGCCATTTGTATAAACACAGTGTCCACAGAGTCCTTAAACACACAAGAACAAAATGTTCCAAGGATTAAACTGGGCTGAAATGACCTGTCAATCGAGGATGGTCAATGTCTGTGCTTGGAATATGCAAACCTCTAAAAAAACCATGACCATAATCTGTACCAATGGAATCAAAAAGCCAATTCCACTGGGCTCTTATGGGAAGTACAATACAAAAAGTTATGCCCAAGTAAAGATGTTCAGAAAAGCTTTTTTTCAAGTAAAGAAAGCATTTCCCAAACAGCAGGACATAATGGCTTTGAAGATATCTACAAAGTCAGAATTATCCATATCGTAATTTATGGTGATTTACTCAACCAGTCAGTGACATCAGGGAGTAATGAACCTTAAACAATTTCTTTGGTGTGTTAAGTACGAACGGGCTTTCATATAGTGTCTCTTCCTTTTGTCCCACTTGATTTTCTTTTTAAAATACACTTTTTATAAAGAACATTAAAGAAATCCCTTTCATTCAGCTGTCAATGCAGGGCTTGAAAAATTTACCTTGCATCTAAATAGCCAGCGAAGACTGACTCTACAAAGGTGGGCAGTTTATTTTGGTCTTATATGTGAAAAGCCCACTTGTAATTCTGCTTTCCCTGGCTTTCTGAGGATTTTGTTTTGTTTTCTTTTGTTTTCAAACATGCTAGGAAGGCACATGTTGATGAATCAGCAGAATATGACAGTCTTGTTAGCTTTTTAAGTAATTTTCCATCTGGTAGATTCATTTAATTGGAGTGGTGGGCTTGAAGTTGTTTGCTGCTGCTCAGTTCATACGATTCAAACAGCGTTACCTGCATGGGGATTCCTAAACTTCCCCCCACTTCCAGTGCTCATCAAGAAATGGATCTGCTGCTTCTCCCATGTAACTGCAGCAAGTACTCACTGGCTGCATAAGGCTTAGATAATTTCTAGCATTTTTTACCCTAGAAAGAGAGAGAACCTCATCTCAGCCGCATCCCTGTGAGACGCAGTTGGAAAGGCTTTGAAATTGAGAAAAAAAAAAAAAAAAGTAGTATTACTAAGGGTGAAAAAGGCAGACAGGCAAGGGAAAGGCTGGAAGAAAAGGCCAAAAATGTGTGGTCTGGCTCTTCTCTGATTGTAGTAGAAATAATTGAATCTATTGAAGTCCATGGCTTTATGCTGGCACAAAGCAGAAGAGAATCAGGCACAGGTAGATGAGTGGGTAAATGCGTGAGTTATCATTGTTCAGCTTTAACTTCTCGTCGAGAAGACTTTTTCATGGCTTGGGGAGTAAGAACGTAAAGAGGCCATTAGACAAGCATATTTCTGATTGACTGAACCTACTGCAAGGGTGTGGTAGGATTTACAATAACTGCTAGCTAAACAGCTAAAAAAAATATCCTGCTTTTTCAATAAAGATGATGCATCCTTTCCCAGGGCTCCCCCAGAGCTCCAAGATGGTGACTCGGCATACTTTTCCATTACCTTTCTCTACATTTCCCTTCCTTCCGAATTTTAACCTGCCATCTGATAACACAGCTGTTTTTCCTTTCTCTTTTGTATGCTTTCATACATCAGATTTCTAAATCTTTTCCGGTCCTTCCTACATTTATTCTTGCATTTCCTTAAAGTGCTGTAGAGAGTTGAGGAAGTAGAATGGGCTTTACACTGAGATATCTTTGATGAAATGCAGCTATGCTGATTGTCATGGAAGAGCAGTAGTATGAATTAACTTTTTTTGTTGTTGTTGTTACTCAAAATGAGCCATTTCAAAATGTCTTTTGAAAAACCTAATCTGACACACAGCACGCACAGGAGTAGCAGCTGTAATAAATCCTGCTGTGGTTAGGTCATTTGTGTCCCAAAAAGGAGTACAGGTCAGTGCAACTGCAGCAGCCGCTGCCGTGTCAGTTATGTTCATATTGCTGCCTGAAACCCAAGTATTGGAAAAACCTAAGAAAAACTTGAGAAGCATCTCAAATTGCGTGCCAGGCTTCAACACGGGTCACATGGATCAAATATTTTCATTTGGCAGCGTAATGCAGCAATCTCATGAAAGCTGTTAATGTTGACAGTGCACTAATCGCTAGGTGGGGGTCTTCCTTCTACACCCAGGCCAGGCCAGATATCTGATTACAGAGAACAAGTTCTTACTTACAAGAAGGCGTGCGTAACTGGGGAGGTGGGGACTTTTTTACATCTCACTACGAACAAACAAACAAACCAAGAGTTTTTGTATCAAATAACAGATCGGTTGCTGCTGCTAAATTTCTTCTCAGATTAAATTACATCATGTATGTACATTGTAATTTAGTGTTCAGTAGAGCATAGAGGGCTGGTAGTTCCCAGCTGAGGAGGGATGGTTTCATCTCAGCACTGAGTGTGGTTTTGAAAAATTACGCTTCTGTTGAATGTGAGGGTTTGTTTTAAAAACTGTTTAGTGTCACGTATAACAAAGAAAAATGGCCATGGGAAGAGGGAAAACAAAAGAGAGCAGAAATTTGTTTTCCTTAAAAAAGCGGGAGAGCAGGCACTAAGGACAAGCCATGCATTGTGATCATACCCTCGGTGGCTGAGACAGCAGGAGGCTTTTTAGGCAGGGCTGGAGCTGTGCTCTCTGGGTGGCTACCCAGCTGGAAGAGCTCGTCTGCTTGCCTTCCTGGAAGGGCAGAGCAGGCAGCCAGGTGCCCTCTGGCAGTCTGCGGCTTTCGGGATCTGCTTACTTTGCCTCTGCCTGAAGCCAGCCCCAGCCTGGACTCCTTCCTCATACGTGCGATGGATGAGAAAACAGAGGATGATATTGCAGGCAGAGGAATAGAGGGGGTACCGGGATACTTTCGTGTCATTCTTTCAATGGTCTTTTAGAACTCTTCTTTTTTTAAACTTCCTGCATAACTTCAGGGAAAAAAAAATAAATTTCTGTGTTTCTTCCTCGGTAAGGCAGCATTCATGAATAATACTTCTCTGTTTTTGCAGAGCTGTCAGGCAATGGCCTGAGTATTTGTGAAGTCTGCAGAAACGTTGGATGCTGTAGAATGTACCTGAGAACGAAGTGCTTATAGCTAAAGGGAGGGCAATTGCCCCACTGGCATAAGGAAGGTTACAAGTTGAATTTAGCAAGAATTTGTTTGGGGACTGAACTGATCTCATATTTTCTTTCCTGCATGCAAGTAAGGGTGTGTTAGCAGAGTTTATAGATTATAAAATTTGAGAGGCCATTGTCTGCACAGAGGGGAACTGGAGCAGATTTTGGAATGATTCAGGGAGGTCTGAAGTCTGTATTACTGGAAGTGGGATGAAATGTAGCAATACAATGTAAAAAATCATTTACCTAGGGACGAATATGAATTTTGTCTTTGAGCTCATCAACTGGAAACAACCAAGAGGAAAGAAAGTCCTTATAGCTGTGTTCATCAGAAAATAATTTGGATAACACAATGACCCCTCCCA
Organism: Dromas ardeola; assembly: GCA_013398915.1. NCBI lineage: Eukaryota > Metazoa > Chordata > Aves > Charadriiformes > Dromadidae > Dromas > Dromas ardeola. Next base: position 35,452 of record VYZM01022803.1, on the reverse strand, counting down.
GTACTGCAACCATGATATATCAGGCAAAATTTCTCCAAAAGAACTGGGCAAATATTTAAGCCATCTGTAAAACCTTAGCGAGTGTGTCTGCAACTGACGGAAGATGAATTCCAAGTGGAAGAGGTGTAGAGAAGGGCTTGTAAGGTGATCCGTCAGGAGACTGGAGTTACTGTTATATGAAAGAACTAAAAGATTGTGCCTCGATTAGTCAAGGAAAATAAAGCCTGAGAGAGATACTACTGCTCCTTTTAAATATCAAAGGTCAAGAAATCAGAAGAGTTACTTAAAGCTAGAAGAAAAAGCTGGTCCAAAAGAAATGGCCATACGTTTATTTTGGCTGTAAATTAGGAGGAGGAAGAGTGAGATTCTGAATGACCTTTTTACTGAGGCACTGGAAGCGGTGTAACTGATTTTTGGATGTGTGACCAGTCTACGATAGTAGAGACTGACGTCAGGGATCAGGGGATCCCTCGCAGGCCTCTGGTTCAGAGCTCCACTGACCTGGAAGAGAGAGACGGGCTCCACGTGGCAGCGCCTGTGGCCAGAGCCCGGCTTCTGGGCAAGGGGGCGGTGGGCGGGTTCCCCTCCGGTGGCACACGCCATTTCCCGAGCTTCCCCTCACGCCAAAACTCTGCCCGATTGTCTCATTTTTGTTTTCTTCCCCCTGTAAAGGTTCCTGTGGTTCCCTTTACTCCTTGTTTAAAGCCTTGTCTCATGAATCAATTAAAGCTGTGTTAATGGCAGTCTATTATTTTGGAGCTCCAAGGGGCTAAAATTGTTGGGAATTAAACTCTGACAGTTTTGTAGGTGAGAAAAATGGTCTGTATTGTGATAAGCTGTGTGCAGGACAAGGGCTCATAGACAACAAAAGCTATTGGCAGCAAAAATTCTCCTTCTCTAATAAAATCCTTTAGATTTTATTTAGTGAAGCTATGTCCAGTCAAACCACAACTTAGGTTAGAGTAACCACGGGTGAAAAAGCCCACATAGAGCTTTAGGTTAAATAGGAGGTTTGCGGTCTCACAAAGGAACCCTTTCTCCAGAAGTAAACCCAGAGTTGCTCCTGCATTAATGGCTTGTTTAGTCTGGATGTCAATCTGTACTTAAAAAAAAAAAAAAAAAAAAAGAAAGGTAATGATAGATAATTATATCTGAGTGTGCATGAGCCAGATCAGATGTAGAGATGGTCTGATGTAACTTGGGTGTTGGGACTACTGTATGATTTACTTTTTCTGCTCTTAGAAACTACGAACTAGAGGGCTTGCCAGAAGCTTTCTCAGGGTAGGGATTCTGAGTAATGGCATTCGGTGGGAGCCACATTGCTGCTTTGTCTTGAAAATAGTCAGAACCACAGGTGCAGCATTTACATCTCTGCAGACTGTATCCAGCAAGGGAAAGCTGAGCTGAGGATGCTGTAGAGATTGCTTCAAGTTGGTTACGCTTTGCTTACTCTTCTGCTTTTGTCCTAAAGGTGCAGGAGATCTGCAGAAAAAGAAATAAATTATCAATTCAGATAAGCTGTTTGCAAAAATGTGCTAGATACTCAGGTCTGTTTTCTCCAAATGTTGTTGCAGTATTTTGCAGTATGCTGCTCTGTATTTATTTTCTATGTAATAAAGCAACCAATATCTTTTAGAATCACCATCCTGTTTGGTTAGCATGAATACAAAGCTTCCTAGCCTGAACAGGAGTCCTCTCAGTTATACCGATGGAACGTAGATTTACTGTCATTCTAAGGAAAATTCATAAAGACATTATTTGTGCTTATTTTATTTCTGGGCTGTTTTGGAGCACCTGTTGGTTATGTATTATCATGGAGGTAGGACGTGCCCTGTTTGTTCTGCTTGAGCTCCATGGTCTGTACTCAGTCTCAGTCATTCTTTCAGGGAACCCATGTCAAGCAGGAGAGATGAGTGACTCCCTGTCTCTGCAAGCCAGGCTGATGAAGATGATACTGCTTCATTTCTACCATTCTAAAGCCTCCTCCATAGGCAGCCCCAGGCTTCTGGTGGAACACAAGCAGTCTCTGTCCTTTCCCTTCCTCTGCTTTACCAGCTGCCTTTTATTTAGACCCAAGATTTAAGAAGAATCCCCCTCCCCTAGTGAGGACCAGGGCTGTCCATGGGACCTGGCCAGCAGAGGGGCAGGAGGAGGTGTGTCTGCTGGAGAAAGACTTTGGAAGCTGCGAAGGGAAAGCAGGTGAAGATCTTGTTGCAGCTGAGACAGCAGGGATGCTGCCAGCTTGAAGTATGTTTGCTGAGATGCGGCAGATGTGGTAGCGTGGGGAGAAATGGTGAACCGGAGAGAAGGATGGATGGATCATGCGTAAGGGAGAGAAAGCTGTCGGAGCAACAGGGGCTGCTGGCTGATGGCAAAGGAGATAATGGGAAATAAGTAGACAGGCAGATAGAGAATGGATAAAAGTACATGGCAGTGGTGTCTTATTTCTGGAGGAGAGGAATTGTATTTAATCAAATAAGCTTGTCTGCAATGGTCTAGGGTTGCGTATGTAAGACAGTATTTGTTCAGGGAGGATGGCAGTAATATCCCAGCCTTCCACATGGTGCTTTTCACATGTTGATATTATTTTCCAAAGGAAATCTGTACTGTTACGTTAATTCTGCAGCTACGGAAATAGTGGCTCTGTGTGTGTGTGTGTGTGAGAGAGAGAGAGAGGGAGGGAGAGAAAGAAAAAGAAAAAAAGAGAGGGAGAAGTGTGAAAAACAGAAAAAGATAGCAAGTATGTTCTAGGGTGGGATATAAAGACAGCAGGTACATCACGTGCACATATGTGCTACTGTAGGGAGATAAGTTGGATTGAGTTTGTTGGTGTCTAAAGTGAGGATGGGATAGAGAAAAGTTACTTAGATAATAAACTTTTATTAACCTTACCAGCTTGACTGTGGTGTTGAATGAATGCATGTTACAATAGCATCAGTCTGAGAGTCCACACAGGAGAGCTGTGGGCTGCACAACAAACTTGAAGATTTCAAGTTTTCATTTCAAAGCCAAGCATTCTCGTTTACAGGATTGCAAAGATATATTTCCACGCAGATACGGGGCATGGAATGAAACCAAACTGTTTTAGAAAACATGTTAAATAGCCTGTGTTTGCTAGAGGCATGCATTTCTCTGCACTTTTTGCCTCATCAGGGTGTTAACTCTGAAGGCTAATGACTGCATTTCACTATCAACAGCCCCAGTTTCAGGACTGACTTTTTTAACAGATTGAGTGGGAGTAAAATTCCTGTTCTTCCCAGGGGGTAATTTGGTAGTTACTGCAACTGAGAGAAACGGAATTTGTAAGAAAGTGTAAAACAAAGGAGAAATTAAAGTGGAAAGGATGAAGCATAGTTGAAAAAGAAACTTGTTTCCCTCTGAGTGATGCTCAGAAGTCATGACAAGATGCTGGAATTCAACATGAATTTGGTTTCTTTGTAGATAATTCTGATGAAGAGACTTTCATTTATTTTTGCACCTGATGTTAATATTAAAGAGGAGTCATCTGTAGGCTTAGGCTAGAACAAAGCCCTACGCTTAAACTCAGAGCTGAGACTGCAAGTTCCATCAAAGAATTGGCCAGCGATGGGGCAGTAGGATTTCTCATGAACTGTTAAAACTGTGTTGAGGAAAAGTCTGCTTGGTTTTAGTGGTTGGAAAATTTGGGAAAGTGAAGAAGGGGTTGCAAGGGAGAGTTATGGAGGAAAGCTGGCATCCCTGTTGTGACAGTAGCAGTGTCTGGGCTGTGCTACGTGCCAGCAAGATGCACAACTCACAGTGAAGGAGTAAAAGGTAAGTCAGTATTAACTTTTTCTTTTGGATTTTTCTTAAATCTGTTACATATAAAGCAACTTTAGTTCATATAAAGGTTAGAATTTCTATGTTCCAATTGAGCACAGAATTGAAATAACTATTATTTATCTCTAGCAGATAGCAAATTATAACTATCTTCTTCTGTCATAAATTAACTCTGGATTTCATTAGGAAAACAGAAAGATAAAATTACAAAAATCCTGATAACCCTATTTATTTCTGTTGCAATAAAAATGGCTATTCCAATAGTGTTAGGTAACAACAGTGCTGTTGCCTACCATGCCAACTGTTACGTCCTTTGCTGTTTGTGTTTCATTACTGCCTAAGAGACCCTGGTCCCAAGCCAGGATCCTGTTGTGCTGGACATGATTCAAAAGATGGTCTTTGTATCAAAGAGCTTACAGTGGTTTTGGTGCTTTTGGTTTATAATATAGCATCTCAGTAAAGACAGCTACTACTGGCGTTTTAATTTGTTTAGAGGACAGGGTTGTTTTTTTTTTTGGGGNTGGGGGGGGGTGGGCGGAGGGGTGGGAGAAAAAGGAGTGGGGGGAGTTCTTTGCTTTAACAAAAGTAACTTAAGTCCAAACAACTGTTTCCTTTTCTGACCACGCTTTAAAAAAAAACAAACAATAAATATCTGATATTTGTGCTGCACAGAACAGCACAAAATGGTAGATGGCATCATAAGGTTTCCTTTAGCCACTTGCGTTGTCCTTTATAGGAAACAAACCCAAGTACATTGGTAGGAAAGTGAAATGTAAATAGTTGCCTTTAAATGCATTGGCATTTCTTTTTAAAATTAAAGCTATTTTGCTTTTTCTTACAAGGTAATATGTAGCATTATGTCTACCTGAAAATTTTCAGATTAAAAAGTCCCACCCTTGCACATGAGGTATCTTCTTTCCATAAAGAATTGCAATTTTCCCCTGAAAAATAACTTTGCATTGTTTTGTGCTTTCTAAAAGGAAAAAAATTGCCAGGAAAAGACATGGTCTTTACAGCTTTATTAATGTACCAACCATCACGCATCACCTAATGCAGCATTTCTAGAGAAACACTTATTTATAGTTCCAGCCACATAACCTTTCAGCTGTCACCTTGCAGAGCAGAAAGCGAAATGACATAACCAGAGCTGAACAAACTACTGAAAGCAAACAATATATTTATTTACTTTTTTCTTCTTCTGTATGTCAGTTATCTCTGAGCAGACCTGGACTTCTTAAAAAAAAAAAAAGGGGGGGGGGGGGTGTTTCGGNGGGGGGTTGTTTCTGATTTGCTGAACGAATTGCAGTTCGTTTTGGAGCTCAGTATTTCTTCTGCATCTGGAGTAGGTAATTTCCAAAAACACTTTCAAGATGGCTGCTAGCACACGTTTGCACGTTACCGACACACGCGGTTAATATTTGTGTGGAAAAGAGGTGGCTTGTATGAGGGTTTGTGGGCATCAAAGAAAATAGCTGATACATACCCTTTAAACAAATTTACTCCTTGCATGCGTACAATGTTTGAGAATAATCCTTTGTAAAAAGAATCTCGTAGGAAATAGGGTTCTCTATAAATTACTCTAGAGGTTTCTAGAATAAGGCTTTAGGAAACAATGTATTTTCTGTAGGTTTCTTATTTGTGATAGCAACTCAGTAGGTGGGTAATAATTACTGTATTCTGTAAGATCATTTAGCAGAAAATCCCTAAGAAAAAAATGCAATTATTTTTATTAATTTGCACAGGACTTTTCCATCGGGGATTTAATTGGGGCTGTTATTTACTCAGCTCTAGAGCTTGGGTTTTAGCTGCATTTATCCTTTTCCTCCCCGCTTTGCACCCTTCCAGCAGGTTCTCTGCATTTAATTGTGGCTGCTCCTGCCTCACCCACAGTCAGGTGGTCGGTTCACTGAGCTTCTCTACTGCCGTCATCCGACATTTTTCTAAACTCCCTTTCCCCATAATCCACCTTATTCCTTATTTTTTTCAAGGAATTGATCATACATCATAGAGGGGAGTCTTAGGATATAAGGATGATTAGTGAGATAAGAGGATTTACCAGGCAAAAGAGTGGGACCAGATAAAAGATGAGTCACATTCTTAAAATGTAGCAGACAGAATTGGGAAAGAACAGGTGTTTGGTTTTAAGCTGTAATACCAAACAACTGTTGTTATAACTTGATTTTACTTTGCCCCCACAATGTTTTCCTTCAAGTATTTTGATTAATATTGCCAAATTATTGCCAAATGGACTTATTTGCTGCTTTCAAACCAGGCCTGTTCCTGTAAGTACGATGGACACTAGACCTCCTGATGGCTTCAGTGGGAGCTCTGACTCCTGAACTCTTGTGAAATCGCATTTACCCTTGCACATACAACCAAAGACTTTTGCACACCGTTGCACCAACATGGTGAATTCATACCAGAACCTTTGCACCTGATGCAAGTGGATGCATCAAAGTATTTTCATTTGCATTTCTTCGTGTTTCAGAGTTTTTAAAATCCTTTTTTTGGGGGATGATGTAGCAAACCTCACTGTTTCGCATCAAAAAAATTCCTGTTGGAGTGGGTGAGGCTTTTCCAGTAAATGACGTGGGTGTATGGTTAGTCCCACAGTGACATCATCGCTCTGTGGCAGAGGAGACTGTCATGCTGACTGAGCAATGAAAACCCAGACTGACAGATACTTTGGGGAATGAGCAAATGTGATTCATCACTAATTTATCCCCAGGTATTGAGACGGCCACCAAGCATATTTGACTTTGTCCACAAATCTGTATATTTTACAAATATATTATGTACAGAGCTTGAAAATTAATTTTCACTGTCATCTAACTTTTCTTCTGCAATTGCTTTTGCTTGCCCGTCCAAGAAGCAGGTGAGCAATCAGGTATGAATTGCCAATGGCTAATGAATAATAATCAAATGAACAGTTTGTAAATAACCCTTAACCTAAAAGCTGCTTGTCTAGACTATCTGATGATTTCTTACAAATCAAAATGTATTTTGCCTGGTTTGTTGAATAGACACATAGATATTTATATATGCACAATTCACATTCCTTGTATAAATACACAGATAGCCAGTTTCAGGCAGTTATATTTGAACAACTGTAGTTTGGATGAATGGCAATTGAGGAATTTAGCATAGATTAGCATAGTCAAACAAGATTTCTACAATTATAAATTGACAATGTAAAGTTTCAGTAATTTAATCTTGATGTTGGCAGAACAATTTGGGACTAATCTGCCTAAGGGAGCAACTTTCATTTTTTTCAGGTGAATAGCTCTTGCTTTTTGTCAGTCATTTCAGCCTATCTCTTTCAACTTAAACATTTTAGTATAAGAGATTTCCTTATACTAAATCTTACACTAAATAAGAAGCTGTTAGTTGCTCAACAAAGAGGCTGCAACAACAAAACACAGTTTACTAAAGTTTTGTTTCCATTAGCTAAGCTTTCTCTCAGAATTTAAATACTTGCTGGATCTCTAGTCATCCTGCAGCAGGTTAGGAGAGAAAAGCTCTATATGTAAAGTAGCTAATGCTTGGACTTAAGGAAATAAAAGCATCTTGCACAAATAGGCATAGGAAACAGAAGTTACTAAACTGTTTTGATAAAGTCAGATACACTAAGAGAAAATGGATCACAGAAGCAGATGCAGTTTTCTGTATTTTAGTTCAGGATTTTTAGGCAACAGCAGGTTTTAAGAACCGTGCAGATGAAAACAGTTTAGTGAAAACCTGTCCTGAGTTTTTTGTTCTGTTTTATGGATTTGTTGTTTGTTTTATAAGAGTCTTTAATCTGTTTTGGCATTTTAAACCTTTTGCAAACTCTCTGGGTTGTTTCTCACTGTTACAGAACATTCAACTGGCTGAAAACGCCCTTTAATTTGAAAACGTTATTATTTTCAGAGGAACATCTTATTTTGCAGCCTTCCAGATTAAGTTGGTACATAAAGACTGTAACTTTGACAGGAGTTCGCATGTATTCTACCATTAAAAGAAGCCCTGAAATGATCTATATAAAATACTTGAACGATTTAAAATAAAAACCAAAAGCGTAGGTTTATATTGTTTTCAAAGCAGGAGTCGAAATTCCAAAGAAAAGAGCCTAATTTTGAACGGGAATAGGAAGATTGCGATAGTTGGCGGCGGATGGCGGCAGACCCCTGGGACGGCGGACCCGCTAAAGCAGCACCTGCAGCCGCACCGGACGGCGCGGAGGTTCCATCTCCGGGACGGTAGAGGAGGAAAACAGAATCTCCCGCGTTTCGGGTGCCCAGCCGGCAACAGCAAAAGAAACATCTTTTCCGCGAATATCTGCAACGGTTCCCGCCGTGCCCGCTCCCGGCCCCCCTG
>VYZM01022803.1:6522-26395 GCA_013398915.1 Dromas ardeola | reverse complement strand
CCCCGCCCGCCTCTCGGCGGCGGCCGGCGCCCAGGGTACAGAGAGTTCGGGGCGAAAACGAAATACGTGGGGCGGGGGCTTCCAGGGCAGCCCTTGGCCCTGCTCCGTTCCGAGCCCGCCCTCGGGCTTCCTTTGGCCGGGCGTTCCCCCGGCTGCCGCCCCGCTGAGGGACGCCGTAGCGNGGGGGCTGCGGGGCGGGGTCCCCGCCTGCCCGGGGACCCCGCCACGGAGCCGGGGTGGCGAGCGACCGGCGCGACAGGCCGGGCTGAGTGAGCGGCGCCGCCTGTGCCTGCGGAGCAAGGCCGGTGGCGGCCCTGCAGCCACGCCGCACCTGAGGCCAGGGTGTGAGATAGCCCCCTCGGGGAGCCGGAGGGCTTGGAGGGCTGGGGCTGAGTGGCCTCAGGTGTGCCAGGCAGAGATCCGGCGGGGGAAGGGGGGGGGGGAGGGTGGTATAGGGGGGCTGAAGCAAACACGTGTGATGCCGGGCATCGTGGAGGGACTGTGCATCTCTGTATAGTAACGGGGGTTTGACGCCCCACAGCAGCGGAGGGGCAGCCCTTCGGCATCTTCATCGCAGGCGCCGCAGGGCGTCTGCCTTTTGATCTGGGTGGCTGGAAATATCTGTTTAAAATAATGAGGCCGCATAGGGAGGATCTTTTTCTCGTGTCTCTCTCCCTGCGTTCCCTTTAGATAACCGCTGTGCTGTAGCTCCCGTGTGCGCGCCTGGTAATGAGAGGCAGGGAGGCAGCCTGGGAAGCGCTGGCTCCGCCAGTGGGCGTTTTCTGGCGGCCGGGGCTGGTACTGGAAGCGGCACTGCAGTGATTTTATCTGCCTCTTTGCAGACGCGCACGCACATACGGGGCAATATTTGCCTCGCTCGAAGAAAATACAGGTTGTTGACGTTTTCTTGCTTTGAATGCGAGGTGGGAGCATGAGGAAAAACGGACTTTAAAAGGGGATCGGAACCGCTTGGCGGTCAGTAGCGCCCTGTCCCCTCCGGCCTAAAGGGGGAACGGAAATGTGAGGATTTTATGAGGGCGGGGCGCCGGGGCGCAGAGAAAATACTGCCCGGGGGTTGCTGGAGGGAACGAAGTACCGAACCGCGGTTGCCCCTCGTTTGGCTCCGTCGTTTTTCAGCTTCCCCTTTCGCTTTACTCCAGTGTCTCTCCTAGACGTCCTGCCTTAAACTACCGCGAAAGGGAGGGAAGAGCGGAAGCATGTCCAACCCGGAGAAGCGGATCTTATCCCGCCCCTCGGCCCCCCTGGCTGCAGCACCCGGGGAAAAGCCCGGCTCCGGCAGCCGCCTGCTCCACTCCCATGGCCAGAGCGGCGGAGGTGGAGGCAGCGGCGGGTCTCCTCCTCCTCCCCCCGCTCCTGGAGGCGGCTCGGCTGCCTGCAGCTCCCTCTCTCTCCTCCTAACAACCACCACCAGCAGCAGGAGCCGTGCTGCAGGGACAGCCTCCTCCGCCGCCTCCGCCAGCATCGTCCCCAGAGCGGCAGCGGCTCCTTTCCTCCCTCCAATCCCCTCCTTTTCCTCCGCTTCTCCATCTTCTTTTTACTTCTTGCCGCCGCCTCCTCGTTTCCCCTCCTCGTCTTCCTTTAACCTCACAAGTCTCCAAGGGAGGGAAGGAGGAGGAGAGGCAGCGAGAGCGGCAGGAGGAGGAGGAGGAGGAAGAGATGTTGGCGGAGCAGCAGCAGCAGCTCACTTGATCGCCCATCCAGGCGGCAGCGGCAGGAGGAGACTCTTCTGTTCTTCCTCCATCCAGGGCTTGCTCCTCCGTTCCGCAGCCGGCGGCCCCCGGCAGCACCACTCCCGGCTCCTCCTCTCCCCAGCCGCCTCTCGCCCGTGGTCCTGCAATTCCCTCGGTGCTGCAGCAGCAGCAGCAGCCCGCGGCGACGGGATCCGAGGAGGCGACGGCCCCGGCGGGAGCAGGACTCCTAGGCGGCAGCAGCGTCAGAGAGGCGCCTTCTTCTCCTTCTCGTCTCCCCTGCTCCTAGGGCCAGACATGGAAGATGGATCTAATTCTGCAAGCTGCTTTAGGAGGTTTACAGACTGTTTCTTGAACACAAGTAGGTACCGGAGCGCTGTGCCCGGCGGCGGGTCGCGCGTGTCTCGTGGGGAGGCGAAGGGCTGTGTCCGAGGCTGGGTGCATGCCTTGAGGAAGGGGCATTTCTTTGTGAGTGGCGGGGAGGCGAAGACACAAAGGGGCCGTATGCGTGGGGCGTGCGTGGACGCATGGAGGAGCGGCCGGGTGTGTATTGAGGATGCACGGACAAAGGGGATGCTCGATGCAACTGAGTGCTCTTTGTGGGAGCTGGCTGTTAACGCCTCGGTGATTTCGGCATCATTCCGGAATCAGACAACTCTACGTATATATGTGTCAGCCTTTTACTCGGTGCATGCTTAATTTGCTCAGGAATGATATGTGTGGAAATGGAGACTTCCCCCCTACTTACTTGAAGTAGCGATAAGGAAGCATTATGGTATCGGAAAGGCGGCGGAGGACCGAAGAGGGTGAAACGTATCGCTTCTTTCTGCATCCCCTGTCAGACCCGTCACAGGCGGGCCAATTCCCTGCCTTTGATCCCTCTTTGATAGCGGGTGCCTCCTTCTCCTGGCCGTGCCTCATTGCAAGGCGGGCGAGAAGCCGGAGAGGAAACATGTGCTCTTTGCTGTGGGGGGCCGGCGCTGTAACGGGGGTAGGCTGGCGGGGAGGGCGGAATAGAGGGGCCATTGAGGCGCTCCGTAAAGGGCGCTCCGCAGCGAGCCTCCGCCGCTGCAGGCGAAACCTTGGCCGGCTCCCCCCGAGCCCAAATACGGGGGGACGCGCGGGGCCCCGCTCGCCCCGTGTCGGGAAGTGGGAGAAGGGCGAGAGCTGCTCGGCCGCCCGGTGAGGGGGTCGGTCGGTGCCCTCCCGGCGCTGGACGGGGCAGCCCGGCGTCAGCGGGGGCCGCCGGCCGGACCCAGCCGCTGAGGCGGGTTGCGAGAGGAGGGAGGAGGATTTCGCATGGCAGAAACTCCCCGTTCACAGGAACGCGGCCCGGCTACCCCTCCGGTATCTCGCCCCGAGCCTGCCGCCGCCTGCCCCTCACCGAGGCGTTTCACCGATAGACCGCGCCCCGCCGGGTGGGCGCCCCTGGTGCTGCGGCGTTCCCGGAGCGGCCGGGGCGTCGGGCTGAAACCTCCCGGGCTCGGGTTGCCCGTGCCCTCCCGCCAGCTCTCAGCCCCAGCGCCCCGCCGGGAAATGTGCTGGAGTTCAGTTTGGGCATGGGATTAATGAATTTCCAAGCGGAGCGCGTGTCAGGGATGAAAAACGTATTTTTTTTATCAGAAACTTTTTTTCCTCACCTAATATTTTGATGCCTAGAGTGATGGTGATCACCTGTGTTTAATTGTGTTAGGGTGGTGTTTTTTTTTTTTCTTGTGACAATTTCTTAAAGCATAGATTTATGCCTTAAAGTCTTCCTAAACTTGCGTTTTGATCTGTTAACATAACAACATAAAAGGTGGCTTTTTTGGGTACAGGTGAATAGTGCATAGTTCGCACATGTATGACTTCTGGGGACGTGTGAGAAGAACTATAGAGATGTTAGCTGAAACCTCATTATTTGTCTTACTGCTTTGCAGCTGTCCTTAGCACAATAGCCTGCAAGCGTGGTAGTACTTGTTCTGCTCTGTGGTAGAGGTGAATAAAGATTTACTGCATTGTCTTTTTCAAACTTTATTCAATAGTTGATTGTGTTACAGAGCCACGTACTTGTTTAGTTTTGAGGCCTGAAGGGAATTCGAAGCTCTTCCAATTTTTATTTTCTCTGTATTTAAGAGGGGTAGGATGCTGCTATGCAAGTGGTACAACCCTGACATATTAAAGTAAGTGGTCTTGGGAGCAAGGGACTGAGCCAGGGAATGTGTGCCGTGTAGGGCAATGGCATGACACACATGGTCTATGCTAGATCAAGAAAAAGACATGGAAAACATAAAACACCATTTTAAAGGCAGCGGTGAATTCAACTTAAGCTATTTTATGAACACTTGAACATGAGAAACCTGGTCGTTTTTGACTGATTATGACCTCTGACTGAAGATTTTCCTCCTGGCAGGAAAGGAGCAGAGCGGTTCTTTCCCCTGTGAGTTTACTGACGTCTAAGGCAACATGCAGCTTCTCTCTCTGTGGAGACACTTTTCCGTGCTCTGCAGCCTGCTCTCATGAAACTTACAAGAACTTAAATGTCTGATATCTCTGCTCCTCTTGAATGTGATTGAAACTGGCCAATGGGCTCAAAAGGTATTAGTGAGGTCAAGCGGACAGACATCCATGTGCGTATATACATATGCGTACACTTCCCTCCTTCCCTGAGTGATTGCATAAGTCTGATTTCCTTAGGAAACCAGGCTGAAAAAAGGAGTGGAGGGAAGTCAAACAAGATACTATTCAGTTCCAGTGCAGCTACTGCAAAGAGCACTTGTCCAACTGTTTGGAGTACTGTGCACAGTCCTGGTTGCAGTGCAGCCGGAAGGCTATTATTGTTTTGAAGAGGATGAGGTCATGTAGAATAATGAAGATAATGTGCTGCATCTCATAGCTTTTGTTTCCTGAATTGCATTTTAGATTCTAAATCACACATACGTATATACATAAATACACTGTTTGACTTTAAAGACAAAAAAGTCTAAATATTTTTACAGGGAAACTGAGGAGTTCTGTAGGGAAGAGTATTGAGATGAGCTTTTTGAAAGGGAAATTTAAAAGTGACCTAACAGCATCTTCAAGACTGGAAAACAGTGAAATCACCAGATGTATTATTCTTTCTCCTTTGAGCTCTTTTGACTTGCATTCTCTCCAGTCAGGATTTTGTTAGAAGGTTCTTGATATTATTAAAATTTTAGGTTGCGCAATACTCGGTGCTGTATCTGGATATTTTTGTTTTTAAGATTCCTAGTAAAGCACTGGACTGAACAGCAGAAGCTTCTATCATTGGATGGTTTGGGTTGGAAGGGATCTTAAAGATCATCCAGTTCCAACCCCCCTGCCCTGGGCAGGGACACCTCCCACTAGACCAGGCTGCTCAAAGCCCCATCCAGACTGGCCTTGAACACTTCCAGGGATGGGGCATCCACAGCTTCTCTGGGCAACCTGTCCCAGTGTCTCGCCACCCTCACAGTAAAGAGGCCCCACCTCTCAAGCCCATCCAGGTCCCTCTGGATGGCATCCCTTCCGCCTAGCGTGTTGACCGCATCACACAGCTTGGTATCATCAGCACACTTGCTGAGGGTGCACTCAATCCCACTGTCCATGTCGCCAACAAAGATGTTAAACAGCACTGGTCCCAATACCGACCCCTGAGGAACTCCACTGGTCACTGGTTTCCACTTGGATATTGAGCTATTGATGGCATCACTTGGAGTGCGACATCCAGACAGTTTCTTATCCACCCAGTGGTCCATCCATCAAATCCATCTCTCCAGTGTAGAGGCAAGGATGTTGTGCAGGACAGTGTCAAATGCTTTGCACAGGTCCAGGTACGTGATGTCAGTTGCTCTTCTGTTATCTGCCAATGCTGTAACCCCGTCGTAGAAGGCCACCCCATTTGTCAGGCACAATTTGCTGTTATTGAAGCCATGTTGTCTGTCACCGATCACCTCCTTATTTTCCACGTGCCTCAGCATAGTTTCCAGGAGGATCTGCTTCATGGTCTTGTCAGGCACAGAGGTGAGGCTGACTGGCCTGTAGTTCCCTGGGTCTTCCTTTTTTCCCCTTTTTGAAAGAGGGGATTATGTTTCCCCTTGTCCAGTTGGTGGGAACTTTGCTGGATTATCACGACTGACTTCTCAAATAGGATGGATAGTGGCTTAGCAGCTTCATCCACCAGTTCCTTCAGGAGCTGCAGATGCATCTCATCAGGTCCCATGGATTTGTGCACCTTCGGGTTCCTTAGATGGTCTCGAGCCTGATCTGAACTTCGTAAAGTGTGTGTTATTTTTCTTAACTGTTTGAAATCTGTAACTTGGTGCATAACGTAGTGTTTTAAGAAACTTCTAGTATCTAACATCCTGGATCAATTCTCCAGTGGAGTTCTGTCATATTTAGGATAATGCAAGCTGCCAGGAATTCCAGGTTCCTCTGAAATGTCTTACTTTCGGGGGACCATCCAATGTTCCTTCTACACTCAAGGTCTCTCAAGCAGCACATGTGTAGCATATTTCATCTGTGTTCTGTGAGTCTACTAACAGATATGAGTATTTTACAGTATGGGGGCTTTCTGCTTGTCCGAGATGTATCAGTATGTTGGTATTTTATATGGTTACCTTTTATCTACCTTTTTTTTTTTTCCCATGGTGCAGCAACTTTATCCTGCACCTTCATGTGACAGATGCTAAGACTTTCCGATTGAGTAGCACTCTAAGAAAGGGTAGATGTAGTAAGATCTGTAGTTGTGGAAGAGAATAGCAATTAACGTTTCAATAAAGTTAAAAGTATTCCTGTTACCTGCACTAATGGAAAAGTTAATCTTAGCTTGACTCTCTTTTTTTTCCTGATCTGTGTATTAGTTGCAATCAGGGTTTTGTAAACCAAATGCTGATCTTCAGCAATGAATCCCATGTGTAAAGGTGGACATGGTTTGGTTTTACAATTAAATCATCCTTAAAATTTAGATGCTGATGTAGAAAATGGAATTGTCTCTGGTTTTCACCCCAGGGATTCTGGTTCCGCATTAATTGAAAGCAAAATTGTCACTAAAGCATAGTGACAATATGATAAGTGTTGTCATTCAGTGGCTCCCATCAGGACTGGTGTTTCATAATGCCACATTCTACATTAACATATAGAACACCACGTATCCTGGTTTGAAGCACTGCCATTCTATTTAGAGGGATAATGGATCAATACATAGGGCAGACAGCAAGGAATGGCATGGAATGGGAATGGAAACCATGCAGGCACAAGCAGTGAACAGTCAAGGAGTTTGTCCAAGTCAGATATTTTTACAACTGTTTGTCTATAAAGCATGCAGTTTACATTTGAAATAACTAATTCTCTGTCCCTTTGACTCCTCAGCTCTGCTGCCTATGTTTGCCGGATGGCGTGGGGGTACCTAGTGCACATAGGCCTTGAGAAAGGAGGTAATGCCTTCACTGTTAACTCAGTAAGCTTGCTCCTCCTGTAAGATGGGCTGTGGAAGGTGTGGTTATGCATGGTGGGGTGGTGTAGGTAAGCTGGGACAGGGTCTCTCTTTTGTCACTTCTGCGAGGAGAATGGCAGCTCATTTAAGATCCTAACACAAGGCTGGCGTCCTTCCTTTTGCGTGTATTTAAGCCTTACTCATCAGCTGGATGTGGTGAAAACCTGAAAGTGTAAAGATGAGTTTTTATTTCGGCATATACATGACTTGGTGACTTGATTTTGAAACAGTCGTATAAATGCTCATTTCCACTAATGATCCAGGGCATATACTTGGCTTGCTTTTAAATCTTCTATTGTACAGATCAGTACAGCAGTACCTTTTGTTCAGTTTTAAGATTTTGTGCTGTATTGTAATACAAATAGATTATACCTAACATTCTCTTCCTATTCTCAAATCTTGAACTTAGTTTTATATTTGGAAAATAAGAACGAGAGTCTGCGTGTGTGTGTATTTATAACTTGGAAATGGCTTATGCAGCTTGTTGGTCAATGTTAACCTCGCCTGTGATTAAAGTCGTATTTCAGTTTGGTGAGGCTAATACAAGCTAATTTTTTTAATGCTACTTTAAAAAGTATTTTTGTTTCAAGTCATTATGTTTAATACTTTAAAATTCAGTGTTTTTTACAATATTCTAGTTTTTGCACTTTTGGCACTATTATCATATTCTAAAAGAAAGCTAAGATCATAATTAAAAAAAAAATATATATATATAAAAAGAAAAAGGGCTGTTTGGGGGTTTTTGTTTTGTTTTTATACTCCCTCTGCTGGCTGTTTCAATTACAAGTACCTGTACTCAAACTTTGTTACTAAATCTGCTCTTTCTTTACTGTTTTATCAAAGGAGCAGTAATGTGTATTGATTTCAATCTGTATTTAAAATACAAAAAAGTCTATAATTGTTAAATGAAGAAACCCTGTTTGCAGGAATGGAAAATTTGTCGTCTGTCTTATGGAGCAATATTTTCATTTTTGTTATGCCTTGCATTGATTTGAACTCTAAAAACAATTGAATCTTTTGGTGCATGGGCCGCATTTTCACCAGTAAATATAACAGAAATAACAATTCATATATTCTTCCAAAAGATTTAGTTACATATTCTCTTTGTTGTAACAAATTCACTGCCCAGCTTTGAAGAACAGGTATGGCAAAACCTAAATAATTATGCTATGTTTTGTTATGTTAAAAACCCAATATTTTTATCATTCACGAGTTTGACTTACATCTATATAATTAGCTACAAGACTGCACTCAGTGTTCTGCAGATGTAATGGACAATTTCTTAAGATACTGATTTTAGTACACTAGTATACATTAGGGTTCATCCAAAATATTTACAGCACTCAAAAATTATAATTAGGAATTTCAGAGATTACATACAAGGATTGCTGTATATATTATGGAAATGAAGCCATTGCATTCCCCATGGGTGTCAGTTAGGGTTAAAATTGTTCAGTATTTCTTGTTGATATTTCTGCTAAAGATCCAGACTTTGCTATGTGATGTGTCCTCACTTGTGCTGGTACTTGACTTCTTGCTGTCAGAGTTTGAAGAGTGCCACCTACTGATTGACAGCTCTTTCCAGTATTTCGTTCCTTTGCCATCTGAAGGCTCTCACAGCTCAGCCTTGCTTATCTTGTGGGATGTGACTTGATGTGCTTCAACGTGGCAACTGTTTTCAATCAAGCCTCAGCTTTGACCTCTTCTATTAAATGATTCTATTTTTTTTTCTAATTTGTTTCAAGGTGAGGAAACAGGATTTTCATCCCGGGAAGTGGGCTTCCCCCCACCACCCCCTGGTCCCCTTTTTAAAAGCTTGTGAGAAAGCTATGGTTTCATCATCACTCTTGTCAAGCTGTCATAATTAGTGTGGGAGGAACCAGCCTGCCTGATGTTTATAGAAGACTTTGGCTTCTGCTATGCCAGACAATGTATTAATGTGTTGCACACTCGAATGAGACAGTTCAAAAGGCAGGTAACAGACTTGCAATCATGACTTTATTAAATGAACATTCCAAAATACTCGTGATGTGTTTGTTTTTGCAAGGCAGAGGGACAATCTGGTTAACAAGTTCTAAATTTTTGTGGTAAATTGATTAACTCATCTTTACTGTTAATGCACACCAAGAATGCTTTATTTCAACTTAGAAGTACGCTAATTGTGTTCTTAGAGGGCAAAAAAAAACTTGGCAAGAGGATGAATTAGTTCAAAAAAGTGTATCATTTGCATATTTACAAGGAACTCCTTTCTTTTGGAGTTATTTTTATATATCTTCTTCCCAGTGATTTATCGCCACAGGAAGCTTTCTTAATTCCCAGCTCTTAAGTACCTTGTCATAGGTGGCATTAAGAAGAAAAAAATACTGTGCTTCCAAATTTCATATTCCTTTGAAAAATACATTGATAGCAAGTTTCAGTCTGGGTGAGTGAGATTTTTAATAATAAAATGACACATCATTAAGAGATGCCAAATCTTATGGCATAATAGGACTAGAACTGGGGTCCCTGTATCACGTGAAGGCTTTCCAAAGTAGTTGTGGCTCAAGAATACCAAAAGAGAAGGCTTTTAGATGTTATTCGTTGCCTTTAGAGAGCTCATACTCATTTTAGGGCTTTCTAATTAAAAAAATAATAAAGAACGTCAACATGGAAGCCGCAGTAGTAATCTTACCTTCTTTGATGTTGGGACCCAAAGAAGGGATTGTCAGGGTCTGAGACAGGTTAATCCACCTTCCGTCTGGAAACTGTGAATATTTAATGCTTTCATTAGCATTTATTGATCTGATTCCTTGTTTCTGCATTATCAACCAACTCCTGTGCAGCTGAGCTGTACCTCTTCACCAAGTTTATTCAGCTGTTAATAATTCCAACATTCTTCTTTCCTCTTATCATTCCACTTGCAGCAAAAAGAAATCCCCTAATGTCAAGCCACAAATAGTTCCTAAAGGAAAGAAAACTTCTGCATCGGAAGTTCTAACAACTTTGTACAGAAACCTCGCATCTCTAATCCTTCTGATCCATACGTACCCAAAATAGCAGATATTTCTAACTGCTGACAAGCATTGCTGTGTTCACCTTAATGATACTGTTCACTTTGCTTCACCCTGTGGGGAAATTTCCTAATTGGCAGGAAAAGATGCCACTTTCTTTGCCCTAAATATTTTAGTAGCATTTCTGCAACGTTGAGGTATTCTGGTGGTTCAGAGAATAAGATGTTTAGCCTGAATTATTGTGGCTAAAAGGAGTTTTAAAAAAAGTTATGTGCCTTAGTATTTCACTAATGATTTTTTTCCCCAACACATAGCAGTTAAGTTTATGATAACTCATTCTTTTACTTACACTGGTTTTTCGTGTTTATGTTTTGGTTTTATATTTTCTTTTATGCATATACAGATACCTTGGCAGCTTCTCCAGCGTGAATTCTTTTTTGGAACATAGCTCTGTCGGTTGTACTTTCTTTGCATGGCTTTCTCTTTTTTTCAGTTGTACCTGTATTTTTAGCTTAATATTATTTCTTCCTCATCCCCCCATCAGCTTATTTTAACTGATGTTTCCTTCTTGATTGTTGAATTGTGTTGATTTTGTTCCTTCCTGCAGTGGGCCTGTGTCTTACCCTGTCCTTTTCACAGTGTTCTTATTTTCCCCAGCTGCTTTGGTTGTGTGAAGGCACTACGCTGCTGTTACTCTTCTTCTGGTGTAGTTCACTTCAGCTGTATTGTTTTGGTTTTGTTTTGTTTTTTTTTTCTTTTTTTGTAAGACTAGATTTTGCACGGCAGTTTGAAAACTCTTGCTATGTGTTCTGTATTTGCAGTGACTCATTGTATTTCCTAATTTGCCACTGTCTGCCCAGCCCTAAGTGTGATGTCAGTAGAGATATTTTTTTTCTTGCCTTTTTTTAAGCAAACGTAGGACTGATGAAAGTTACTGTTTGATGTAACAGGAAACTGAACTCATCTGTTCTCAAAACAGGCACTGCCTTAGCTAGTATGCTCAGCTTGCATCGTGCCAGGCTCCCGTGTCTCATGCTTGTGTGCAAATCACTTTTGTGTGAATTTGTCTCACTGTTCCTGTTTCTTCAGACTTCAGTTTTCACCAGTAAAGACTCCTGAGACAACTACCCTCGAGAAGCTGCATTTTCATGGATCTTGAGTCTTAACCATAGTTCTGTGGCCTTCAGCTCACGATTATGAATGCAAGAGGGGCCTGGGATTAGAGGTGTCCTTTTGAGAAGTGCTTTCAAGAGGTCAGAGAGTATGGGTGACTTGCAGTCTCCAATGTTTATAGAACAGTGCATTCCCCTTACAACTTCTGGCTTAGCTTTTGCGGTGGTAGAGAGAAGAGGATCATCTGGCATGTCGCAGGAACTTTCATAGGCTGTTTGTGGGTAGGAATGTGCTTGTAGATTGCCTGTTTCTTTCAAACCTTTTTTGGACTTTCGTTGGAGCTATATGCAGTGCTTATACTTGAACTAAGCACAGAGAGGGCGTGGGTTTGAGCTCTAGCCCTGTCCATTCTGCTTATTTTCTAGTCCTTTTTTTTGGTCCGGTTTAGACTGATGCCTAACTGCCTGCATGTCTGTTGGGAGAAAGCAGAGAGGGACTGTTCCCAAAAGGCAGTGGGAATGGCACTTGTCTCTTCTGACCTTGTGTAAGGAGAAGAGTTTAGCTTTGCAGACACAAGCTGTCTCATGCCCCTTTTCTTTGCAGCTAGAGAACAGGCTCTGGGCTGTTTAATTTACTTGTATAGGGACATAGCCATATGGACTAGCAGAGGAATCTTTATACTGTTCGTGGCGCTAGGGCAGACTTTGTTTCTACAGACCAAGTTCTCCTAGTGAACGAACCACAGGTTCTACAAAGTCCTGAATGAAAGATACGTCCAGTGAATCATAGAATAATATGGACCATTACTGGAGAACGTGGCTTGCTGCCTGACTCAGTGTAATTATTTAGCTTATCTGTCTTTGTTTCCTCAACTTGCTACTTTTGGGAGGCTTCTTAAAAGTTGTGGCTAAAATGCACAAATGAATGTTCATAGGGGAATGAGAAGACACAAAGTTTGTCAGTTGATCAGGATGAATGAAGTGTGTGTGGTGATATCACATATCTTACGCTAATGAAAAATGATGGAGGCTTATCCATCTATGGCAGTGGTATTGAAGGGGTAGAAATCAGAAATGGAACAAGGAGAAGACTGGAATGGTAAGAGAAGTTTAACATTTTTATTGCTCAAAGGAATGCGATCACAGCAGTAGAAAAAGTTCATCCTTATAGGGAAAGCTATTTATAAACTCTGAGAGGTTTCCTTTGTGGTAGATGAAAGACTTGATATGTAAATATCTCCCAGCAAATCATCAGGTTTTGAAGAAATCTTTTCACTGAAGTATGAGATTTCACTGAAGTGTAAGATTACAGGTTTTTTTTAAGTGTGAGGCTTATTTTTCTTTTTAATGTCACAAATGCTTTCTTTCTGCTTAACTTTTAATTTTTTTTCCTCTTTTTAGTAACAACATAAATGGTGACCGGTGAATCTTCTGTACTTTATGAATGTACTTATAGATAATCTTTTAATTTCTTTCTTCACTTTTTGTAGCTTAACGTTATCTTCACTGATCAGCCAACTGCTATTTGACAATCTCTTGTGTATGCCAGCTGGACATGTCTTTTACCATTATTTTACTAGGTCACTCTGAAAGTTTTACTCTTTTACCGCGTGTGGGTTTTCTTCCCTTTTATTTTTTTAAAGCTTTATTTGTAATTTAATAACTTATTTATCTTGTTCCTGTTTTTTCTAACAGTTTATTAAAGCATAAATCTGGCTACATGTAGAGTGCATGCCCCTTCTCTGTCACTTAACGTGAATCGCCTTGGATGGCTCTAGCCACGGATGTGTTGTGAGTATAGCTAACACCACTGTGGCTGGTTACTTTGCTGATGGTGACTTCTTACTTATCCATGACAAGCCTTGATTCTTGTTTGCAAGATGATGTCGCAGTTGTTACCTTTCGATTTGACTGCAAAGATAATTTTTTGTTTGTTTTTGTTCATTCAGCTGGGTGTACCTTTTTTTTTTAAATATGTTGAACTACTCTCTTAGCACTTTGCAACATCTTGTTTTAACAACTTGTGTTTGAATCAAAGCAACTAGCCCTTCTGCTGTGCCAAGAAACACTTTTTTTCCAAGCGTTTGTAGGAGGAAGTTTTTGTTTTTCGTGTTTGACAACAATTCGTTTGGTGTTTATGGAGCTCAAGGGAGGAATGATAAGGAAGTTGAAATCTGCTATATATATCAAAATCGAAAAGAGATCACGAGAACAGTTACACAGCTATGTTGAGCAATATTGGAATATTGAAATTCTTTTGCTAAAACATAAATTGGTAAGACTTAAGCTTTGTTTAAATATAGAAATCCTGTGCTGAACTTTACTTTGGAACTTAAAACTGAGTTGTCAAACTGATTTGAAAGCCTGTATAAAGACTTTTATATTGGCTTAAACTAATATTATTTTGGCAGGTTTTAGACCTCTCAGAGATGAGTTCTGTCAGGTCTGCTAGTGGCAGCTGAGATACCCAACCTATGCCACTCTGCTCGAAGTCACGACCAGCTCAGCAGAGGTGGCAGAAGAGAGGCTCAAGCACATTGTCTTCCTAACCTGTGATACATGCAGAGGTGAATGTCTGCTAGTATTTTGAGCTTTAGGCTGCTGTGATTGATGAAGAACTGCAAATGTGACCTTGAGTCCTACTGGTGTGCTGGTGACCTCTAGAAACAGGTTGCAAGAGGCTGTTAGGAGCAATGAGAACAAAAACCCTTAAACCTATTTGCTTCGTTCCCCTTTCTGTCTTGTTAATGCTGGAACATGTCTGACCCTGAAGCAAGCTGTTTCAGGGAGCTTGGGTGGTAGGTACCTGTTCACTCTCTCTGGTGTAGGGTAAGTTTTCTGCTGGTGAACTTCCTGAATAAATTCACTGTGGAGTCAGGGGATCACCAGTGCTGATGGGAAAACAAGCTATGTCAGCCGAGAGGATGACCCCTTTCATCAGCAGCTCATCTTAGATCAGCTTGACTGTGCTTGATACAGTTACACCATAGTTTCATGGTCACTTAAAGTTCACATAAACTAACCCTCCTGTTTAAAGAAATGGCCTAGTTCTTCCTCCTTAAGGCTGCTCTTTCCTATACATGTGTATTCTTCCCTTGTGTGGGCACATTCGTGTGGCCCCACGGTGATCTAGATTGAGGAGCTGCTCTCAATTAAAACAGACCAGGATTAAAAAGGGAGAAGATGCATGCCTTAAAGTCTTCATAAACTTCTGAAAATAATATGGAAGTGCATATTTAAAATGTGTTATTTAAGGTGGAAGTGTCCTTCAGAGATGGGGAAACAGCGTGATTTATGTAACGTAGATTTTGCCACTTTGGAAGCCAACTTTATGAAGGTCTCTACTTGTGTGCTTTGTGGTTTTTGTTTTGGTGTTTGTTTTTTTCCCCACAAGACTTTGCTTCATTTGCCCAGTATTTTACCCAGCCCAGAATGTGCGTGTTGTTGATGATAAGAAGTGTTACTTGGTATCTTCTTTTTTTCTTAGCAACCCCTGAATCCTTCTAATTCTATAGTGAAGACCTTCCACAGAGTGTGGAATTGCTAGTTGTCTTATGGGCTTTTCTGCTGGTAGTGGTCGCATGAAAGTTTCGTGGGCATGAAATAATTTTTTTTTTTTTTTTACTATGGGGCAGCACGAGACTCTTTTCAGTTGCACTTCACATTCTCCTTACTGAAGAATGCCAAAGGGATTACACAGAAGTATAAGAATATTCACTAGTTCTGTTTCATTGATTGGAGATAACCTGAAATAATTGATGTCCACCACCCTTACCCACCTCTCGCCTCCCCCCCACCAAGTCCTGGATGAGCAGAGTAGTTCTCACAACAAACCTGTAAGTTTTGTAAACCAGGACGTTGTCTAAAACTTAGACAACAGGGACACCTCTGACATCTTTCCAAGCAGTTGGTGAAACCATTTCAAATTAGGTGAGTGGCTACAAAGTAGAAAAATGGCTTTCCATTTCCATAAGCCACAGTGAGACTTCATGACCTGGCTTCTAATCATAGAATGCGTTGGGTTGGAAGGGACCTTTAAAGGTCATCTCGTCCAACCCCCCTGCAGTAAGCAGGGACATCTTCAACTAGATCAGGTTGCTCAGAGCCTCATCAAGCCTGGCCTTGAATGTCTCCAGGGATGGGGCCTCCACCACCTCTCTGGGCAACCTGTCCCAGTGTCTCACCACCCTCATTGTAAAGAACTTCATCCTAATGTCTGATCTAAACCTACCCTGCTCTCGTTCAAAACCATTGCCCCTCGTCCTACCGCTACATGCCCTTGCAAACAGCCCCTCCCCAGCTTTCCTGTAGGCCCCCTTCAGGTACTAGAAGGCCGGTATAAGGTCTGCCCGGAGCCTTCTCTTCCCCAGGCTGAACAACCCCAGCTCTCTCAGCCCCTAATCTAGGGTTCCCTCTGCCAGACAACGTTGCTTTAATGATCCGAGAAGAATGTTGCTATAGCTTCCTGTGACTTAATTTGTTGTTGTGTTTATCTTTTTCCATAAACATCTCCCAGACACTGGGGAACTAGGAGCTTTGAATGAAAAACATAATGGTGCATCGTTCTCTTCAAGGCCAACAGTGAAACCAGTTTAAATGTGCTCGTATTAAAATTGTGAAGTGAGGTAATAATTAGTTTTGATTAGACCTACTTCTGCTGCTGCCATTTTTCTAAGACTTCTGGAACTGTATTTGTAGTTCATAGTTTTCTGGGCACTTAGGAGTTTTCTGCCTCATTGATCTTGAGCATTAGAATTTGCATCTGTTTTACTTCACCTTTTAATGTGAATTTGCTCTGAATTTCAGAACATAGTTTCTTTCTCCTATGTATTTACTGGTATGGTCTGGCCGTGGCTAATTGTGTTGCAGTCAGTGCTGTTGCTTAAAGAGTGCAATATTAAGCCATGCAGAGGGAGAACTGCAGTTTGGTAATGTGATGTTTTTTTGTAGATGTTTTCATAACTCAAACCTGCATCTTTGTATCAGTTGGGAAATCTTTGTGAAACTACATCGGAGCTCCTGAACTTCAAAATAACTATTTTTTTGGGGGAGGAGTATCAGTAAAGGGTGAAAGTAAGGAGAAACAGATAAGCATGTTTAAAATTGTACGGTGACTGTAAAGCAATGTATCTTCAGTCTAGATGATGGTTAGTGATACCTTCCTATGTTGCTATTCAGCATGCACACTGTCATTCACACGCAGAAGCACGGATAACAGTGACTTTCTGTCTTGTACTGCTGGAGGTTATATGTGGTCCTTTACTTACTGCTGTATTTTATATTGTTTGGCTGTCAAAATCTGCAACCTGTGAAGGTTTAGTCTTTCAGTTTTATCAGCTGATGCACAGGTCACTGAACCTTTTGAATTCAGGATTGAGAATTATTTATTTAGTTTTTAGGAGTTTATTTTTATCCCTCACTTGTTTGGTATAATGCTGTTCCGAAAAAAAAAAAAAAA
Source organism: Dromas ardeola (assembly GCA_013398915.1). Lineage (NCBI taxonomy): Eukaryota > Metazoa > Chordata > Aves > Charadriiformes > Dromadidae > Dromas > Dromas ardeola. The sequence goes on along the minus strand of VYZM01022803.1, from coordinate 9,653 downwards.
GAATAAATTTAGCTATATTTATGAATTATTTTGGTAAAACACTGTAATACAAATACTGTCATTTTACTCCCCTAGTGCTTTCTTTTTTTTTGGAGCTATGCATAATTTGGGTACCGCCCAAAGTGCTGCTCTCCTGTTTCATATGTCTTCATATTTTCATCTACTTTGCTTGCATGGTTTTTCTGATGAAACACTGGCAATCTGTTCAACTCTGCACCTGCGACAGAGCAATTCAAATTAAATAAGACAAAGACCAACAACCTCTAAACCCCAAGAAATTCAGTGGGCATTAGAACTGAAGTCTGGATGTTCTTGCTGCTTTTTCATATCTCTTTGATTCCCCCACCTGTTTCTTTCTGCTTAGCCTTCCTGCTGCCTGGAACCTCTGCTATCATCTCATAAGGTGGGCAGAACTTCTGTTATCTTTTAGTGGCCGCTCGTTCATGTCTCTGTGGTCTTCCTGGCTGTTGGTTTTCATGAACTCATCTGATACATACACCGTTTGGTCAAATTTGTTTGCAATTAGTTGTAAGGTCAAAATGTATTTATAGGGGCAAATTTTGTAGATGAAAAGCCAGTAAGCAATTGTATGTTTTGTTTTTTGACCTTCAAAAGATTTGTTGGGTTTTTGTTGTTTTTGCATCTTTATTTGTTCTCTCAGTAGCATTGAGGTTCTGTTAATGATGGCTCTAATTTCTTTGGATTCCTAAATTTTTTAATGTTTTATGCACAAGGCAGAGATATGTAGCTTCTGGGGGAGAAGTCAATGATGTTTTCAGTAGCCTCTTCCTTCTCAAGTGTAATTTACCAGGGGACTCTGCAATCGAGTCATCGTGATGGGAAGTGCATCTCAACTGATGTAATGCATTTGTGTTTCCTGGAAACAGAACAAAATCGCAGCTCCGCTCTGTTTAATGCAAGATTTGTCATTGATTTCAGTTGCCATCATATTTACTCCTATCATTCGATCTTTTTGTTGTAACAGGTTGCTCATGCTTTATGAATCGGATTTCATGACATCAGTCCCTCAAAGCGGTGTTGACAGTTTTTATTCAAGAAGAGTATTTTTACAAAATATTTTGAAATATGGCGCAGCCAAATCTGATTTCAACAAAACTTCTAGACTCTTCCTCTGCAGACTATGCTAAAACAGGGAATCAACATAATTGATACAGCAAGAATGGCTAAATGCGTAAAGCTGGATGGACTTGATAGATAAATTCTTCAAATGGATTAAATATTTATCTAATGTGTATTACTCCTGTCAAGAATATATTTTCTAATGAAGATGCATTGTTAAAATGCATTAAGTTGAAACAGTATCACCTTGATCCTGTCTGCTGCAACAGTGTATCTTTAAGCCAAATCACTTTGCTGTTTTGTGCACTGTTTTAACTGTATTGTCTAAAAACTCTTTTCATCTGAAGTCGAAACACATTGCACTTCATCACTTGCAGAAATGCTGTGCCTTTTTTCAAAGATTCAAAACAAAAATGTTCAGTGTCTACTTCTGACTGTTATTTTTTGGCCTCTGGAAAACGATGACTGTCTTGTTAATTTTTTGACATGGCTTCCTCAGTGTTGACTTCAGAAAAAGTAAGTTATGACAATATATGGAAGAACATGAGCTCCATGTTATACAAATGGTTGGTCAGAATCCTTGGGGTGTCCGAATGTTTTTATGTAGTCACAGTTGTTCAAATATAACACACAGAAATTTGCCTTAGTGATAATTTGTAGCGTGAATAATTATATGTAACAAATTTGTGACCAGAAAATCTTCAAGAACACCCTGAAGGAAATAGTGGTCCCTTAGTTATTCTTGTTTATCGTTTATTTCAGTGGGGATCATAGCAGTGGAGTAGAGAACGGGTTTGGAGCTTAGTAACTTCTGCTGATTTTTTTTGCTGTATTTAAGGCAATGGTAGTATAGGGGGAGGGAAAGTATACAGCCAATAAAGAAATATATTGAAAAGCAAAAAAGGCCCTCCTGTGTACAGATACCTCGATCACAGAGATGTTTTCAGAATTCAGCCAGACCTGTGTGATGTTGTTCTGTAGAACTTTTTAGGCACTTTAACAGTTACTTATGTATGCAGATATGGGAGCAAAAATGACTACTTGCAAAGGTTTCCCTCTCTCTTGGTCATAGTAGTGCTCCAATGGCTATATATTATTACAAATAATGATAATTAATTGTGTTATAGCTAGTTCCTTGTGCTGTTTTGTAGCCCGTGATCTCAAGGAGGTTTGCAAGCCACTGCTGAACCTTGGCAGCCTTGATAGGAAGGGAATGGTAACTAGACAGTTGTTCTTTCTGTATGCTGTAGGGCAGAAGACCCGATGGTCAGGTTTTTATATGCTTAACTCTGCATAAATCTTGCTGAAGAAAACTTCTACGAGTGGTTTAAAAACAGTAGGATAAAATGGTTTTGTAAAATAAAAGATAGTATGTTTTTGTAACAGCTTGAAGATATTTATTCTGTTTATGGTCATTTTGTGGATGTTCGTTTTTTCAGGCCAAAGATGTATTTGCAACTCAAATCCCAGTAAAACTCTCTAAACAAGAGCTGGATTCACAGATTAAAATTGTACATAGACTTTTTTCCAAATAGACTTTTTTTCTTTTAAGTGGGGTAATGTCTCTCTAAATGTATTTGTGAATTAAATGAAGACTGGTTTAGCTTCAGATTTCAGGAAAATTAACTTGAAAAGATGCTATCAGGTGGTCTGAATTAATAAGGTATGTTAAACTGGTGAAAGTTTTCTTTTTTCAAATGTGGGTGCAGTCGGTTCCTACTAGATAGCAATTGCATCTGAAACAACTGTCATCCTCTTATTTAGGTTTTTTGTTCATTTAAATCATATTGAGGCACTAAGTTTTTTCACATGGCCTTTCTGTAAAATCATTCATTGGCACAAGCTCAAGGGCATGAACTGCATTAAGAAAACGGAAATCAAGGGAAAGGAGGGAATTGCAAGCAGTGATGGGTTTTTCGAATGAAACTTCTACACAGTTCTGCTGCTGATTTCTCCTTATGTGCATGTCCGACAGAAAATGGAAAACACCTTTCCTTCACTATCTCCCCCATGATAAGAAATAGGGCCTTTTTCCTTGCTGGCCTGCAGCT
>VYZM01022801.1:2440-15492 GCA_013398915.1 Dromas ardeola | reverse complement strand
TAGGGCTGTCTATTTCCTGTCTTAGGAAGTTATCGTCGAGGCACTCCAGGAACCTCCTGGATTGTCTACAGCTCACCATGTTATTTTTCCAGCAGATGTTGGGGTGGTTGAAACTCCCCAGGCTGGATGAGAGCCTTCAAGTGTGATGCCTCCTGTAGCTGCAGGAAGCAGGCTTCATCAGTAGGCTCCCCTTGATCAGGTAGGCTGTAGTAGACACCAATCACAAGGTTCCCCTTGTTGCCTCGGTCTCTAATTCTGACCCATAAGCTTTCAGCTTCCTCACAGCTATTCTCTAGGGACATTTCTTCACACTCAATCCATTCGTTAACATAGAGGGCGACACCTCCACCCCTCCTTCCTTGCCTGTCCCTTCTGAACAGCTTGTAGCCATCAATAGCCACACTCCAGTTATAGGATTTGTCCCACCAGGTTTCAGTAATGGCCACTATGTCATAGCTTTCCAGCAGCACCATAGCTTCCAACTCCTCCTGTTTGTTGCCAATGCTGCATGCATTCATGTAGAGGCACTTCAGCTGGGCTGCTGGCTGTGTCACCTTCTTAGAGGAACACCCCTTGAGGTGTTTCACAGGTGTGTTTCCCTGTTGACTCTGACTACCTCAGAAGTCCCTGGCTTGTCTCCATAAGACTTTGACTGTGATGCAGTGTCCCCAGCATGCCTCAGGGCAACAGGCTGAAGGCCCTTGCTAGTGCCCTGTCCCTCTAACCCTGATGTGTTAATCCCACAGCTTGTCACAGACAAGCCTGATATTATTATCCCCCTCCCTCTTCACATCTACTTTAAAGCCCTGTCGATCGGCCCTGCAATCTCTTGGGCAAGGACCCTCTTCCCCCTTTGAGAAAGACGTCTCCCATTTGATGCCAGAAAGCCTGGTGCCATGTAGGCCATCCCACTGTCATAAAAAACCAAAATTCTGGTGGTGACACCAGCCACAGACCCATGTATTAATAGACTGGATCCATCTGTTCCTTCCAGTGTCACTGCCTGCAACTGTAAGGAGTAAGTAGCCTGTGCCCCAGATTCCCTCACCAACCTTCCCAAGGCCCTGAAGTCCCCTTTGATTGCTCTTGGGCTACAAGTCACAGGTCTCTCTCCACCTACATGGAAGACCAATAATGGGTAATAGTCCGAGGACTGTATCAAGCTAGGAAGTTTCCTGGTGATGTCCTTAACCTGGGCTCCAGGAAGACAACAGACTTCCTATGAGGGAGGTCTACCTGGCATATTAGACCCTCTGCTCCCCTCAGAAGGGAGTCACCAATAACTATAACCCTTTCTGACTGTGGAGACATCTCTGGTCCGCATCCTCATTTGACTGGCCTTCCTCAACCAGAACCTCATATCCGTTGTTCAGAGGTACCCAGGGGAGGACGATGTGGGCAAAGAAGGAGTTCGCCTGCTGCCCCAACCATGAACTCCCCTCACTTTTCATTTAGGCTTCTGCCTTCTGCCTGACAGGGGCAGGATACAGGGGCCCCTTGATCCCGGTTACTTTCTGATAGGTGCTCCCATTTCTGTTTCAAGGAGGGCAAGAGCCTGGCTCCCCCAGTCTATTTCTTCTTTGGCCTCCCTAATGTTCCTTAACCTTTCAGCTTCCTCTCACAGCTCTGCCACCAGGCTGAGCAGGTTGTTCACCTGTTCACAATGCACACAGCAGTTCTCATTGCTGCCACCCGTTACCAGTGAAAGGCTCTGGCACTCCCTGCAGCCTGTGACCTGGACGGCTGCATATTTCTGTGGGAGCTCTGTCTGGGTTCCCACATGCATTCTGGCTAAGGTTGAGAGGACAACCTTCTGCCAGGTGAAAACCATAACTAAGCTCCTTCTGAGAGGGTGATGACTGCCCTTGTAGTCGTGTTCCCAGGTGATGCCTGCTTGCTGCTTGCTTACTCAGTGCACAGCAACCTAGTCGCTGTGCTCCTGAAAGGCTTCTTTTATGAGGGGGGAAGTGGTCCCAGCGAGTACACCTTGTTTAGATCTGCCACCAGGGGTGCTGGCTCCGCCCATGCCTCCACAGCAGCCCACCCACCTCCCACTACACCAGGTTGCTCAAAGCCCCATCCAGCTTGGTCTCGAACACTTCCAGGGATGGGGCATCCATAGCTTCCCTGGGCAACCTGTTCCAGTGTCTCACCACCCTCACAGTAAAGAATTTCTTCCTAATATCTAATCTAAATTTCCTCTCTTTTAGTTTAAAACCCTCACCCCTCCTACAATCCTGTCCTATCACTACAATCCTGGAGTGCTTCAATCACTGCAGGTATTTTAAACTACAACCAAGCCGAATTTATCAGTTTTCACTCATAAACCTGTGTAAATATTTCACATAAAATTGGGACACAAGACAGAAATTCTTTGGTTACCATTTTTTTTGAGCAGATTTTTTTTAGCAGAAGAAATACATAGAAATATAATTTATCTATACATATGTTTTATAATTATATCAAAACAAGAATGAAATCAAAACAGAACAAAACCCACAAATGCCTAAGCAGATTTGTGTGCCTAAGTTGATCAAAATGACAAATTACACTCTTTCAGTAAGTAATTTCTACAAAGAAAGAAAAAGGATACCAAAAAAGATGTATCGTTTTCAGTAATGGAGGAAAAAAACCAAAACAGACAAGAAGCACCAGCAGAAAGCGCAGTTTATCTTAAAACATTAGTAATTTGTAAGACTAAAGCAATCTCAGCAAATGCTTTAAGTGACAAATGCTGTATGTAACACAAATTTGACATACCATAACTTCAGTGAGGACAGTAATTTTCACAGCTTCATAAGTTATTCAAGTAATCCTTAAATCAAATCTCTTTGCAGATCAGCTACCTTGCCAGGTATCACTCAGTTGACAAGGTATGCCATGGAAGCAGCAGACTGGGTTGAAGCAAGTCTCTCCTTTAAACCAGAATATCTCAAACTTTGGCGTCTCACTGCATTTGGAAATTCTTTGATTTTGCTGGAATGCCGTCTTCAAGAATTTTCCTTGAATCGGGTTAAGAAAAGTCCAAAGTCAAAAGCATCTCTGTCGACTTTTGCAGCCCCAGTGGCAGGTCAGACTTCTTTGTTCCTTCCTTAAAAGCTTGGCGGTGGATTCCTCCTGATAATTGCTCCCCACCCCCTCACACTCAGAGCCATCATTTGGGGTTCTTTGTGATCCCTCACTTCTTCCAAAAAAGAGCCACTTAGTCACATCTGGTATGTTGGAGCCACAGCTGCTGTCATTTAGTCTCAGTTTCTCCCTAGTTATTAGATTACACAAAATCAATATGAGGTTCCTCAGTCTCAGCAAATCATTTGGGAAGCTGGACAAAGCTAGACACTGGGTTGAGCTGTTAGTTCTCTGCCTGGAATATATGACATATTATAAAATATGTCAGAGGCTCCAAGAAAATTAATCTAGACAGAGATGAAAGCCTTGGCATTTCTTAAAATGATCTATTAAAATTATTTTCTTAATTAGTGCACAAAGAATCTGTCATGCAGTTACCCCAAGTCTACCCAGGCATGTTTTTATTTCACAATCTTAGCACTACAGCTAACAGAATCTTAATGCCAAATTAATTAAATAAGTATTACCTGCATTTTACTGGGTTTTCATGAATTATTTTTCATTGGCTATCCGCTTGCTGGGTTCAAAAGTGTCAACTAGCTTATTTTCAATTCTGAAAAGTAGGTGAACACTAAGTCCTTCAATGCTCTTCAAAACCACAGAAATAGGTAACAAGCACATGCTTTACTCCCAAGATATAGCTGCCATGCCTCATTGCATTGCAAAATCCTCATCCTGCAAAATCCTGACTTTGTAATCTCAAGTATTTTATGGCAGCTCTACCCATTGGATAACAACACTTAAAAAAGGTGGGTTTTTAACTAGGAATTGGGCATATGTGAGCTATATAGTTCATAGATAAATATAGTGTGCCTAACAGAGAACATTATTTCTTTGATCATCACCAGAAAAGGACACCCACAACTGCAGCAGCCTCTCCTCTTTAGTGCATGAACATACAACAGGGCAGAGCACATCCAGTGCTCCAGCTCCTTTGTAGCTTTGTATGTCTGCACTGAAGAGTCCTTGAAGGCTTCTGATGGAGAAGGGAAGATGAGCAAGATGCAGACAGACACTGAACAGCTCATGGAAAGGTGAGCTTGCTATGAAGCGAGTGACTTCTCCAGTCCTTAAGCAGCAGTTTGCACTTAAATTGTCACTGGGAGCAGCTGTAAGAAACCATGCACCACACTGTGTTGGCAACAGGCGTTAAGAGTCTGTTGTGTTAACACTCCGCAAGATGACTGCGCATACCATGCAGCTAGGCTCTGTGAGAGCCTAGTACTTGCTAAAGATAAGGAAATGGTTCCAGATCACCAATTTGCAGATGTCAAGAACAGAGACAGTCACAATCCCAGGTGTATCAACTATTAACAAATCACTGCAGAAACTTTTGACAGTTCCTCCAGTTTAAAGTGAAAATCAAGGGTGCAAACACTGGCTGCTGACTGCAGAGTAGTTCTTGGATAGTCTGAAAAGGTAGGCAAGTTGCCAGCCAAAACATAACTCAGAAGTCGCCTGTGGAAAAATTTAAAGTAAATTTCCAGTGTTTTCTGGGGATAGGTTGTCACTGTATTTGAACAGTTGGTGGAGCTGGAAGAATCAATTCAGCAGTCATCATTTCTAATTCTGCCTCTTAGACACACTTGGTAAATATCTTAGGTAAAACAACTCGCCAAGCTTTATTTTGCATCATCCTAGAAGTATTATAAAAGGAACACTGCATTGCTATATGATTTTGACTCAAAGAAGTCTCAAAGACATGAAATCAGAAACAACAAAAAATTGCAAAAGAAATAATTACTCTGACATCTGTGATTTTTGTCCACTGCGAAAGCAAAAATAATCAAGGCATTTCTAAGAACTATGATGAGAGTCAACAATAAGGAAAGCCACTAACATTTGGTGTAACAGCTGGGGAATTGAAAGACGGTGCTGAGGAACACTGAACTATGCAGTCAGCAGAAGAAATGCCTCAGTTTCTCATGTTATCTGTCCTCCAGAGTAAATGATGTACCAACCAGTCCCGAGGAAATTGTTGATAATGGAAGCACACAGGAAGAGAAAAGAGACCTCACCAATACAAAGGCTGATGACAACAGAACCATCAATGGATGGTTCGTCTCCCGTGCTACGAGGGCAAAGCTCTGCAACTACAGCTATTTGAGCACGAAGACCACAGAGATTGAAAACTGAGAGAACATGACAGCAAGATAAAGCTGTTTGTTCATCAAGGTGGAGATGCACAGCAGAAGCAACATGTAATTCCTGAAATGAATACTGAGTCATCATGGTAAGTCTGATCTATATTCTCAGTCATACATATCTCAAGCAAAGTCACACGTCCCTTGTTACCCAGCTTTCAAACTCCAAGGCATATCATTTGTTACAGCACCCTGGTAGCCAATACCAGTTGCTGATATCCTGAGAAAGAATAGGGTGCGGTGCTGAAATACAGCAGGATGGTTGTATTTATGCTTAAACTTGTAGTCACAAACAGGGCCTTGAAGAAGAGGAGGAAGAGGTGGAGCAACTCTCCTGGGTGCTGAACTCCCTCAGCAGGCATGGCCAGGCATCACAGGGCATCTTCGTGTTGAGCCACTGAAAAGCTGGTGTAAAGGCAAGGTCAGTACCTTACCAAACAGCTGTTCTCCTGCTAACACCTGATATCAAAATAAAGACCAAGTCATGAAAAAGACTGCCAAGGTCATCACTTAATTGAAATTAAAGTGTCAAACTCAAATATTACGAAGGTGCTTCCAAAGTCTAGCATTTTCTTTTGAAGAAGGTGAAACCAGCACAATTGCAACCCCTAATAAAGGGGCTGATGAATGAGGCCTCAAGTAGCCAAGCCCACTGCACCATTAGTAGTGAAGAAGAAATGTTCTGCTGAGCCTTCACTGTGGTATTGCTAAACTTATGGATGACAGGACTAACACCAGAGTTGTAAGATTATGATCTCATGTGCAGGAGTACTTACCACATGGGTGAGACGTGCCACACTATCCAGCAAAGGAGGGAAAGCAAGAGACACTGGAACGTCACAGTCCTCACTGGGATTAAAGGGCAGAGATGACAAAGTCTTACTGGCTTGGAGCTGGGGGGGGAGGGCAGGGGGAACCACCACTGAAACTTTATTATCCACATAAAGATTTGAAGACTTTTCTAGAAGATCATCATCATACAGCTTACCTCACTGTTTAAATACACTTAAAGGCGTGACCTAGCAAATATTTGGAAAGACATGTTCCCTTCAAAGCCTGCAGACATGTCTCATAAGAACATGGAATCTGACAGCTGTGAGTAGTTCTAGGTAGAAACATGACCTTGAGGAAGAATATGAACCAAAGATCAAAATAGAAATCCTTAAAGAGAAACTGTAGAGTATTGGAATGGAAGGGTGAAGGTTAAGAGAAACTTGCAGAAATTAAATACTCCTAAGAAAACTGGAAGTGGTTTAGGGACATATTTTCTCAATATACACACCCATAAGCTTCAAGCTGGGCTGCAAGGCATGCCATCAACAGATTCTGCCAAGTGACAGTTCACAATAACCCTTACTAACTCTCAAGTTCTAATCACCGCATAAATCTAAAACCAGAACAACTCTCCCAAACCTACTACTAGTGCCCATTGCAAGCTTTGGTTACCTATTACACATTCTTCTCCCAGATACCACACTTCTTGTGTAAATAAGGCAAAAGCCAAACTGATCAACAGGTGATAAAGGAGCTAGAAGATAAAAATCATTACTTGCAATTAAAGAAAGGGTTTTGGACCCCCAAACTATGCAGAAGCCAACACTTGCTGTCATCCCTGAAACACGATCTCTGGTAGTCTGTGCTGTTTAAATTTGATAATCAAAGTGTTTTGGGAAAAAAGTAACAAAAGAATTCTTCCATAACTATCACTTACCACTGTCTAGAAATTAGTGCACTTAAACAAACTGGTCCCAAACTGGATCCACATCAACACAGCTCTTCTATAAACCATGGTGGGTTTTTTTTCTCTTTTTTTCTCTTTTTTCTGCCAACTGAGGAACCATTTTTTTCATGGACATAACAGAAGTTTACCACTGGATTCTTTCCCTACTAGCTGAATTATTAATCAACAGCATGTTGATAAACCAGCAGGACATCTCACAACTATCTGTAAATAAGTAATCTATTAAGTAGTCTTGGTTCTACATATATATATGAAATAAGTGACTGTATATAGATTGGTTATGCTGCTAAACTCAGTGGTTTGAGGGTTTTTTTGGTTAGGAGTAGTAAGTTCATCTGTTTCCAATTGTTTGCTCTTCTATAAAACTCACGCTTTGCAATCATGGCTAAAATAAGCACTTTTAACTTGTCATTCTGGCATACAATTTCTAGTGAAAAGTCCCATTTTTTAATCTCCTCTATACAACACACCTTCATTCCATGACTCATTCTATAGCACAGTATTTCAGCCACAGCTAAGCTTATGTTCATGTTGTCTTTGAAAAGCATAGAAAAATGTAGCCCGCAGGAGAAGCGGTTGATGCTTTATCTTTAATATCCAGAAAAGAACACTTCCTTACATCTGTAAGTTTGCAAAGTATTCAAACAGCAGTCCTTTATCCTGAATCATTGCTATTTTCTGAAGGGGTATCGATTGATGCCTTAATTTAGTTTGCATATCATAAACTGAGTGAAGTGTGAAAGTATCTTGATTATAAATCTTACAAAACACAATACCCCCTGCTTCATAACACCAGGCATTTTTAAGTATGAAAACTGTTTTTGCAACACTCAATTGATATTTTCTGAAAAGTTGATTACAATCTTCACCCAGAGGTTATGAACAAAATTTATCAAACCAGATACAACTTTCATATCTCATTATTATGTAATCATGAATGTTGCCATCCCCTTTAACAAGCTGAGGAGAGCTATATGCGGGAGCGTGGGGGGGTGGGAAGGAAAGGGGCGAGGAGTGATGGAAATCATGTTACATAGGGAATGTACTGTCTGCTTCCCACAAAAGCCAACAAAAGTAGTCGGGGAAAAAAAAACAGACTAGGAGTGGTCGGGCAGATCAACTAACAGTATCTTTTAAAATTTGAGTATAAAGTATTTACTGACACAGTTGAAAATTGTTTTGGTAAAATGCAGAAATGAAAAACTTTTGAAAGGATGTTGTATGCATGCAACATGTCCCCCTTTTAAACACTATTAAGAAAACAGTATTTCAAAATAACCAAATTTTCAGTGTACTGCAGAGATGAATACATTCAGACTTTTTGCTTGTCACTTCCTAGATGGATCAGGGATACAATATGAAAGTAGAATAATTATGCCTGGCAAGTAGTAGTCAACCATTATAATGAATTAGGTCAGAACTAATTGTCTGAACCAAGTCATTTCAACCTAAAGCATGAACTGGGGAGGGAGGGGGAAGATGCTTTGTTGCTAGGTACAAAGACATTTTTTCCTTCCTTTCACTCAGTTACATTGACAATTTCTACTGTCATAACGTCCAGGAGAAGTCCCAAACCAAAGTCTATTCCATGGTTACCCCAAAAGACTCCCTGAAAACTGCCCCCAAAGATGCAAATCTAGAAACAACCAGATACAGAAACGCGGGACCATAAAGAAAAAAAATATTCAATAGTGCTTTTTGCAACAACTTTAATACACATTCCTTTCCAATAATGCTATGAAGAGAAGAAAATTATTGGCTAGATAGAATTTTCTCTGTATAATTCTGTTAAGACAAACAGTCACAAACAAAATTCATATTTAACTTGTTAATAAATGCCTTATATCATTAAGTCATCCCTTGTCTTGAGGAATGTGTGTATAAAAATAGAAGAGGATATATGCACCACTTAATGCTCTCTGAAGCTTTTAAGTTGTTGTAACTCCCTTAACTCCCTTTCAGATCTAAGGAACCCTTTTTTTTCCCTTTCACATCCTCCACACACTCATTATGTAAGACAGTGATTAATGAGCAAGATGAAGATATTTCAGACTATTAAACTTCTACATCTTGTATGAAGAAGCTTATACAGGAGCCATCAGTTTGCTACTGATACCAGGAAAATTAGTTCCTCAAAAGTAAGATGCTGATTTCTTTCCAAATGTCTTCATATCCTTAACTTCATGATTTTTCCTTAGAAAAACACACAGACATCTATTTTCTGATGAACTGGGGCTCTCCCTGAACAGCAAGAACAAAATGTTTTCATTTCTGCCAACTGCACTTTTTCCTCATTTACATTCTTAGAAGAGCCAAAGGAAAGCCAAGTTCAGTGTCTGTAGTCTTAGATGCTCAAGCCCACAACTAGCACCCTGTTTGAGGCTGAACATAAAACACTGCTACTGCTGAGGCAGTGGCTAACTAGCAGTATTTCTATGAAGTAAATTTTGTTAAAAACAAAGCAGTCTAGTTGTAGAACACAACATTTTTATTACATTAAGTACTGAACACAAGAAACCTTAATTGGCTGGACAAAGTACATTAGGGAGAAAAAGTGAAACAACTCCATCAACGAAACAAAACAACCATGTTTCTAGAATTTCACATGCAGTAATACCCATAATTAAAGGCTGCAACGTGTCTGAAAAAACATTCTTTTGCAGTAAAATACCCTTAGTTACCAATGTAACAATAACGTAAAGGAGGTTCAAACTGACTTGTAGAAGGGAGTCTAGTAGCACCACTACAGCAATAAATCTCCTTTCCAATGAGTGTCATCATAAATTAGGTAGGAGGAAAAAAATTGCTGAATCTATTAAACCCATTTAATTCTACCAAAATATATCTGTTGTCAAATTAATGCACTCTGTAACATTCTTCTGTATGGAAAACTGAATATTCAACAACTGAGAAAAAAAGCTTAGAATAAAACTTTATTTGACTCCTGATTCCTATTTACTAGAAAAGTTCCTCAACTATGTACACCTTTTCTTATCTTTTCAGAAGTCCATTTCTTTCATTTCCGAAATAATTTAAAAATCTACATCTCTGGATAAGCCACTGAGTAGGACTGTATCACTACTCAAACCGTAGCATACACTGAACACACCACCTGCTGAAAAGAACTTTTTCCTGACAAATTGGCTTTCAGACAGTTCACTTAGAAGTGACCAGGAAAGCCAGCACAAGGGGTCAGCAATCCTCCATGAACAGCACTGAAGACTTTGTTGGAATAAATTGTCCCAATCAGGTTTTATAGCTATCATTTTAAACCAATCTATTTCAAAGCACTGCCATGGGCTTAGCTGCTAAGTTCCATCTTACGTTATTGATGAAGACCTACTTCCTTACTTAGGACTGACCGAAACCTAACACTTACTTGGTAATTTTCTAAATGTAGTATGAAGAGCAGGTCAGCCAATTTCACCTGTTTTTTATTCCAGTACACAACGAATTTTTGTTTTAACAACTCTGCTAACATTGCTATTTAATTTAACAACATGTAAAGCCCAGGCTTTGCAGTAATAAAATTGAAAGTTTTTTTACCTTTATTTTATAATTCAAAACTACCGATGCATAGACTTCAGAACAACAAGGCAAAGAACACCAAGACTTCATGCAATTTACCTCATCAACCTGACTAACTACTCGGCTATGCCTGAACAGACATTTGCTACTCATATAGTGCGCACAGTCTGATTCAAGTCAGCAATTCTGTGTTTTTTCTTTGATTTGAGCTATTTCTTTATTAGAGAAACATGTTCAGTGGAATCTAACCCCCTTTTAGAAGCTACAGATGAGTGCATTAAAGTTCAAAAATAAAAATAACATAGTAAGAGTAAGGAATGGACTGGCAACTCCATTAGCCAGACAGGAAATCAAAACTGGGAGGAAAAACCCCACAATAAACTGGAAAAACTGGAATGGTGTCCTGGTTTGAGCGACACAGGACTAATTTCTATTCTAATGCTTGGGAAAACTGTACTTCTAGAAGACTCTAGTGTCTGAATTTTTAACATATTTACTTCATAGCCAGCTAGGCTATGTGGGTTTCAAGGTCTCAGTGCTTTCAAGTTAGCCAGGTGCAGGGGATGTGGAGGAGTAAGACCCAGGCACTTGTCCCAAGCTGGTCAACAGGATTATTTAATACCATGAACATCACATTCAATATAAATTAGAAAGCTTGCTAACAAGTTTTCTCTCTTCTATAATGGCTGCGATCCTGGTAACTTCTTGCCCCCATGCCTGACCCCTGAGCCCTTCCCTTCCTCCTGAAGCTGCAGTGCTCGCAGTGTCCCACATTTGCTGTCCACTGCTGGGAATGCACCGCTTCCTACTGATAGAATTGGCTGAGTACAATCCTTCTATGTTTTATATTGATATTGGGATCACTATTGGTTCTTTAGTGTTATTAATGTTACTTATTTAGCCTTATTCTATTAAATCTGTTTATATTTCAACCCTTGGGTTTCCCTTCTTTTCGCCAGTTCCCCTTCCCAGGTGGGGAGGGGCCATTGGGTGATACAGTAACTGTCTGAACAACAGTAAATTGTGGTGGGTTCCTCAAACCATAACACTTGGGAACTTGTATATCTACTACACCTGTCCTCTTCTGTTATGTACCTGCTGACTCTGAGGAGCTTCACCTGCCTCTCCATTTTCTTTTGCACCTTGACGATGTCCATACCATACAGCTTTATCTACAGCTTATGCCAAACTTGGTGTGCGTATTTCGTGCTGTTATTAATGCAAGTATTGTTGAAAGGACATTTAAATGTGCTGAAAATTATTTCAGTTCATTAAGAGGGTGGCTGAGGAGGCGTGCAGCAGCATAACCATTTTTCACCTTGGCAAGCAGGCAAAGGGTGGGGCTGCACAAGGCAGGATTGCAGCTGGAAGAGACAGACAAGCTCCCCTTCAGCATGCTCTAAATGACTGCTTCTGACGCAACTCCACACCAGCTCTAGCACTCAGACCCCTCCAAAACCCGAGGGAGGTTAACCCAGGAAATAAAGTTGTTTTACAGAAACAAAATTGTTTTATGGAAACAAATGGGAGGGGTGGGGAGAATTAGTTGGTTTTTTTTTTATTATTTTTTTTTATTTATTAAGTGAATGATCTGAACTGGCTCACAGAAAGGTCTTTAGAGTCTCATAGGTAGCATACAGGACAACATCCCGCAGCCCAGAGCACAAGAGGAAATACCAAACAGCAAGGGAGTACACTGTCCTCAGCCACTAGTAAAACACCTAAATTCTTCAACTTCATAGCAAACAATTATGTTTTTCTCAAGCTCTTCCATTACTAGCAGCTCTCCCCCACAGCTCCTTAACAGTGATCATTATTAAGTGATTACTAATCACTTAATCACTTCGAATCTCTTTATTAAAATAAAGAGATTGCAAGCAATTCCGTTAAAACAGTATTCATCTGTGAACTTTCTAAAGTTCATGTATTTGATGCCAAACAGTGAAGCCTAGTACAATCTCCTCTCGAATTCCAGCTCTGAGAGTAAGAGAAAACCACCATATGCAATGCTACCCAGTACTACCTGTTGCGTGAAAGGGGCAAAGCAGTTTTGGCAGAAAATAAACCCCCTTGCGTTCTAACACTCCTCACCGAGGTGGGAGGCTAGGTGCAGCTAGGTTTAAATTCTGAGTGATGCCCAATTCGCCACTATCAGTCCAGTCGCGTTTAACATGTGTTAAACTATCATGATTTGGATACACTAACAGTGGGCTACACTGCCAGTCTAGTCGTGCTCATGAACAAGCACGGCCACTCTCGAGTTGTTGATCGCGTTCAGTCAGAAACTAAAACGACTAGCTACTTAAGCAGTGCAGTTTATTTGAACAACAGATCAATGTTCTTTGGATTGCCGGTGATATTTGGATTGCCGGTGATAAATACACTGTCTGCAGAAGCACGGGCAAATAAAAGTAATGTTAGTTACACAAAATGCTCTACAAAGTTATAATCAATACAGCCTGGCTATAAATGTAGAAAAGAGATTCTCTAGAGAAATTTCTAAGTTTCCC